>VCKV01000019.1:0-62285 GCA_005876975.1 Drosophila orena | reverse complement strand
CACTATTTTTTCGATAGCAATAAAAATAGTTTGTCCAAGAGTGGAATGCCATACCTCGATGAATTTGTAACAAAATTTCCTATCCACCTGTGTTCAAACCCGGAAGTTTTAGGAGGTTTCAATTTTTTTGCAAATTTTGATGGGGGTACCCCTTATCGAAAATGCGAAAATCGTAAAACTTTTTTTTTCCCGAAAATCATAAAAGTGGTGATAGGCAAAGTTAGCTATGTTTATTAGCATCACAAAACAGTCTTCATTTTAGCTGTGTCTCATTTTTTGACCAAGTTATGGCGAAAACGCCATTTGAAAAAATCCGATTTTGACAAAAAATTTTTTGTATTTTTTTTTTATATAAAAAATAATCACTATTTTTCGATAGCAATAAAATAGTTGTCCAAGAGTGGAATGCCATACCTCGATGAATTTGTAACAAAATTTCCTATCCACCTGTGTTCAAACCCGGAAGTTTTAGGAGGTTTCAATTTTTTGCAAATTTTGATGGGGGTACCCCTTATCGAAAATGCGAAAATTTCGTAAAAACTTTTTTTTTTCGAAAATCATAAAAGTGGTGATAGGCAAAGTTAGCTATGTTTACTAGCAGCACAAAACAGTCTTCATTTTAGCTGTGTCTCATTTTTGACCAAGTTATGGCGAAAACGCCATTTGAAAAAAATCCGATTTTTGACAAAAAATTTTTTTATTTTTTTTTATATAAAAAATAATCACTATTTTTTCGATAGCAATAAAAATAGTTGTCCAGAGTGGAATGCCATACCTCGATGAATTTGTAACAAAATTTCCTATCCACCTGTGTTCAAACCCGGAAGTTTTAGGAGGTTTCAATTTTTTGCAAATTTTGATGGGGGTACCCCTTATCGAAAAATGCGAAAATTCGTAAAACTTTTTTTTTTCGAAAATCATAAAAGTGGTGATAGGCAAAGTTAGCTATGTTTATTAGCAGCACAAAACAGTCTTCATTTTAGCTGTGTCTCATTTTTTGACCAAGTTATGGCGAAAACGCCATTTGAAAAAATCCGATTTTTGACAAAAAATTTTTTGTATTTTTTTTATATAAAAAATAATCACTATTTTTTCGATAGCAATAAAAATAGTTGTCCAAGAGTGGAATGCCATACCTCGATGAATTTGTAACAAAATTTCCTATCCACCTGTGTTCAAACCCGGAAGTTTTAGGAGGTTTCAATTTTTTGCAAATTTTGATGGGGGTACCCCTTATCGAAAATGCGAAAATTCGTAAAACTTTTTTTTTTCGAAAATCATAAAAGTGGTGATAGGCAAAGTTAGCTATGTTTACTAGCAGCACAAAACAGTCTTCATTTTAGCTGTGTCTCATTTTTTGACCAAGTTATGGCGAAAAACGCCATTTGAAAAAATCCGATTTTTGACAAAAAATTTTTTTATTTTTTTTTATATAAAAAATAATCACTATTTTTTCGATAGCAATAAAAATAGTTGTCCAAGAGTGGAATGCCATACCTCGATGAATTTGTAACAAAATTTCCTATCCACCTGTGTTCAAACCCGGAAGTTTTAGGAGGTTTCAATTTTTTGCAAATTTTGATGGGGGTACCCCTTATCGAAAATGCGAAAATTCGTAAAACTTTTTTTTTTCGAAAATCATAAAAGTGGTGATAGGCAAAGTTAGCTATGTTTATTAGCAGCACAAAACAGTCTTCATTTTAGCTGTGTCTCATTTTTTGACCAAGTTATGGCGAAAACGCCATTTGAAAAAATCCGATTTTTGACAAAAAATTTTTTTTTATTTTTTTTATATAAAAAATAATCACTATTTTTTCGATAGCAATAAAAATAGTTGTCCAAGAGTGGAATGCCATACCTCGATGAATTTGTAACAAAATTTCCTATCCACCTGTGTTCAAACCCGGAAGTTTTAGGAGGTTTCAATTTTTTGCAAATTTTGATGGGGGTACCCCTTATCGAAAATGCGAAAATTCGTAAAACTTTTTTTTTTCGAAAATCATAAAAGTGGTGATAGGCAAAGTTAGCTATGTTTACTAGCAGCACAAAACAGTCTTCATTTTAGCTGTGTCTCATTTTTTGACCAAGTTATGGCGAAAAACGCCATTTGAAAAAATCCGATTTTTGACAAAAAATTTTTTGTATTTTTTTTTATATAAAAAATAATCACTATTTTTTCGATAGCAATAAAAATAGTTGTCCAAGAGTGGAATGCCATACCTCGATGAATTTGTAACAAAATTTCCTATCCACCTGTGTTCAAACCCGGAAGTTTTAGGAGGTTTCAATTTTTTGCAAATTTTGATGGGGGTACCCCTTATCGAAAATGCGAAAATTCGTAAAACTTTTTTTTTTCGAAAATCATAAAAGTGGTGATAGGCAAAGTTAGCTATGTTTACTAGCAGCACAAAACAGTCTTCATTTTAGCTGTGTCTCATTTTTTGACCAAGTTATGGCGAAAACGCCATTTGAAAAAATCCGATTTTTGACAAAAAATTTTTTGTTATTTTTTTTTATATAAAAAATAATCACTATTTTTTCGATAGCAATAAAAATAGTTGTCCAAGAGTGGAATGCCATACCTCGATGAATTTGTAACAAAATTTCCTATCCACCTGTGTTCAAACCCGGAAGTTTTAGGAGGTTTCAATTTTTGCAAATTTTGATGGGGGTACCCCTTATCGAAAATGCGAAAATTCGTAAAACTTTTTTTTTTCGAAAATCATAAAAGTGGTGATAGGCAAAGTTAGCTATGTTTATTAGCAGCACAAAACAGTCTTCATTTTAGCTGTGTCTCATTTTTTGACCAAGTTATGGCGAAAACGCCATTTGAAAAAATCCGATTTTTGACAAAAAATTTTTTTTTATTTTTTTTTATATAAAAAATAATCACTATTTTTTCGATAGCAATAAAAATAGTTGTCCAAGAGTGGAATGCCATACCTCGATGAATTTGTAACAAATTTCCTATCCACCTGTGTTCAAACCCGGAAGTTTTAGGAGGTTTCAATTTTTTGCAAATTTTGATGGGGGTACCCCTTATCGAAAATGCGAAAATTCGTAAAACTTTTTTTTTCGAAAATCATAAAAGTGGTGATAGGCAAAGTTAGCTATGTTTATTAGCAGCACAAAACAGTCTTCATTTTAGCTGTGTCTCATTTTTTGACCAAGTTATGGCGAAAACGCCATTTGAAAAAATCGATTTTTGACAAAAAATTTTTTGTATTTTTTTTTATATAAAAAATAATCACTATTTTTTTCGATAGCAATAAAAATAGTTGTCCAAGAGTGGAATGCCATACCTCGATGAATTTGTAACAAAATTTCCTATCCACCTGTGTTCAAACCCGGAAGTTTTAGGAGGTTTCAATTTTTTGCAAATTTTGATGGGGGTACCCCTTATCGAAAATGCGAAAATTCGTTAAAACTTTTTTTTTTCGAAAATCATAAAAGTGGTGATAGGCAAAGTTAGCTATGTTTACTAGCAGCACAAAACAGTCTTCATTTTAGCTGTGTCTCATTTTTTGACCAAGTTATGGCGAAAACGCCATTTGAAAAAATCCGATTTTTGACAAAAATTTTTTGTATTTTTTTTATATAAAAAAATAATCACTATTTTTTCGATAGCAATAAAAATAGTTGTCCAAGAGTGGAATGCCATACCTCGATGAATTTGTAACAAAATTTCCTATCCACCTGTGTTCAAACCCGGAAGTTTTAGGAGGTTTCAATTTTTTGCAAATTTTGATGGGGGTACCCCTTATCGAAAATGCGAAAATTCGTAAAACTTTTTTTTTCGAAAATCATAAAAGTGGTGATAGGCAAAGTTAGCTATGTTTATTAGCAGCACAAAACAGTCTTCATTTTAGCTGTGTCTCATTTTTTGACCAAGTTATGGCGAAAAACGCCATTTGAAAAAATCCGATTTTTGACAAAAAATTTTTTGTATTTTTTTTTATATAAAAAATAATCACTATTTTTCGATAGCAATAAAAATAGTTGTCCAAGAGTGGAATGCCATACCTCGATGAATTTGTAACAAAATTTCCTATCCACCTGTGTTCAAACCCGGAAGTTTTAGGAGGTTTCAATTTTTTGCAAATTTTGATGGGGGTACCCCTTATCGAAAATGCGAAAATTCGTAAAACTTTTTTTTTCGAAAATCATAAAAGTGGTGATAGGCAAAGTTAGCTATGTTTACTAGCAGCACAAAACAGTCTTCATTTTAGCTGTGTCTCATTTTTTGACCAAGTTATGGCGAAAACGCCATTTGAAAAAATCCATTTTTGACAAAAAATTTTTTTTATTTTTTTTATATAAAAAATAATCACTATTTTTTCGATAGCAATAAAAATAGTTGTCCAAGAGTGGAATGCCATACCTCGATGAATTTGTAACAAAATTTCCTATCCACCTGTGTTCAAACCGGAAGTTTTAGGAGGTTTCAATTTTTTGCAAATTTTGATGGGGGTACCCCTTATCGAAAATGCGAAAATTCGTAAAACTTTTTTTTTTCGAAAATCATAAAAGTGGTGATAGGCAAAGTTAGCTATGTTTACTAGCAGCACAAAACAGTCTTCATTTTAGCTGTGTCTCATTTTTTGACCAAGTTATGGCGAAAACGCCATTTGAAAAAATCCGATTTTTGACAAAAAATTTTTTGTATTTTTTTTTATATAAAAAATAATCACTATTTTTTCGATAGCAATAAAAAATAGTTGTCCAAGAGTGGAATGCCATACCTCGATGAATTTGTAACAAAATTTCCTATCCACCTGTGTTCAAACCCGGAAGTTTTAGGAGGTTTCAATTTTTTGCAAATTTTGATGGGGGTACCCCTTATCGAAAATGCGAAAATTCGTAAAACTTTTTTTTTCGAAAATCATAAAAGTGGTGATAGGCAAAGTTAGCTATGTTTATTAGCAGCACAAAACAGTCTTCATTTTAGCTGTGTCTCATTTTTTGACCAAGTTATGGCGAAAACGCCATTTGAAAAAATCCGATTTTTGACAAAAAATTTTTTGTATTTTTTTTATATAAAAAATAATCACTATTTTTTCGATAGCAATAAAAATAGTTGTCCAAGAGTGGAATGCCATACCTCGATGAATTTGTAACAAAATTTCCTATCCACCTGTGTTCAAACCCGGAAGTTTTAGGAGGTTTCAATTTTTTGCAAATTTTGATGGGGGTACCCCTTATCGAAAATGCGAAAATTCGTAAAACTTTTTTTTTTCGAAAATCATAAAAGTGGTGATAGGCAAAGTTAGCTATGTTTACTAGCAGCACAAAACAGTCTTCATTTTAGCTGTGTCTCATTTTTTGACCAAGTTATGGCGAAAACGCCATTTGAAAAAATCCGATTTTTGACAAAAAATTTTTTTATTTTTTTTTATATAAAAAATAATCACTATTTTTTCGATAGCAATAAAAATAGTTGTCCAAGAGTGGAATGCCATACCTCGATGAATTTGTAACAAAATTTCCTATCCACCTGTGTTCAAACCCGGAAGTTTTAGGAGGTTTCAATTTTTTGCAAATTTTGATGGGGGTACCCCTTATCGAAAATGCGAAAATTCGTAAAACTTTTTTTTTTCGAAAATCATAAAAGTGGTGATAGGCAAAGTTAGCTATGTTTACTAGCAGCACAAAACAGTCTTCATTTTAGCTGTGTCTCATTTTTTGACCAAGTTATGGCGAAAACGCCATTTGAAAAAATCCGATTTTTGACAAAAAATTTTTTTTATTTTTTTTATATAAAAAATAATCACTATTTTTTCGATAGCAATAAAAATAGTTGTCCAAGAGTGGAATGCCATACCTCGATGAATTTGTAACAAAATTTCCTATCCACCTGTGTTCAAACCCGGAAGTTTTAGGAGGTTTCAATTTTTTGCAAATTTTGATGGGGGTACCCCTTATCGAAAATGCGAAAATTCGTAAAACTTTTTTTTTTCGAAAATCATAAAAGTGGTGATAGGCAAAGTTAGCTATGTTTACTAGCAGCACAAAACAGTCTTCATTTTAGCTGTGTCTCATTTTTTGACCAAGTTATGGCGAAAACGCCATTTGAAAAAATCCGATTTTTGACAAAAAATTTTTTGTATTTTTTTTATATAAAAAATAATCACTATTTTTTCGATAGCAATAAAAATAGTTGTCCAAGAGTGGAATGCCATACCTCGATGAATTTGTAACAAAATTTCCTATCCACCTGTGTTCAAACCCGGAAGTTTTAGGAGGTTTCAATTTTTTGCAAATTTTGATGGGGGTACCCCTTATCGAAAATGCGAAAATTCGTAAAACTTTTTTTTTCGAAAATCATAAAAGTGGTGATAGGCAAAGTTAGCTATGTTTATTAGCAGCACAAAACAGTCTTCATTTTAGCTGTGTCTCATTTTTTGACCAAGTTATGGCGAAAACGCCATTTGAAAAAATCCGATTTTTGACAAAAAATTTTTTTTATTTTTTTTTATATAAAAAATAATCACTATTTTTTCGATAGCAATAAAAATAGTTGTCCAAGAGTGGAATGCCATACCTCGATGAATTTGTAACAAAATTTCCTATCCACCTGTGTTCAAACCCGGAAGTTTTAGGAGGTTTCAATTTTTTGCAAATTTTGATGGGGGTACCCCTTATCGAAAATGCGAAAATTCGTAAAACTTTTTTTTTTCGAAAATCATAAAAGTGGTGATAGGCAAAGTTAGCTATGTTTATTAGCAGCACAAAACAGTCTTCATTTTAGCTGTGTCTCATTTTTTGACCAAGTTATGGCGAAAACGCCATTTGAAAAAATCCGATTTTTGACAAAAAATTTTTTGTATTTTTTTATATAAAAAATAATCACTATTTTTTCGATAGCAATAAAAATAGTTGTCCAAGAGTGGAATGCCATACCTCGATGAATTTGTAACAAAATTTCCTATCCACCTGTGTTCAAACCCGGAAGTTTTAGGAGGTTTCAATTTTTTGCAAATTTTGATGGGGGTACCCCTTATCGAAAATGCGAAAATTCGTAAAACTTTTTTTTTTCGAAAATCATAAAAGTGGTGATAGGCAAAGTTAGCTATGTTTACTAGCAGCACAAAACAGTCTTCATTTTAGCTGTGTCTCATTTTTTGACCAAGTTATGGCGAAAACGCCATTTGAAAAAATCCGATTTTTATTTTTTTTTATATAAAAAATAATCACTATTTTTTCGATAGCAATAAAAATAGTTGTCCAAGAGTGGAATGCCATACCTCGATGAATTTGTAACAAAATTTCCTATCCACCTGTGTTCAAACCCGGAAGTTTTAGGAGGTTTCAATTTTTTGCAAATTTTGATGGGGGTACCCCTTATCGAAAATGCGAAAATTCGTAAAACTTTTTTTTTCGAAAATCATAAAAGTGGTGATAGGCAAAGTTAGCTATGTTTACTAGCAGCACAAAACAGTCTTCATTTTAGCTGTGTCTCATTTTTTGACCAAGTTATGGCGAAAACGCCATTTGAAAAAATCCGATTTTTGACAAAAAATTTTTTGTATTTTTTTTATATAAAAAATAATCACTATTTTTTCGATAGCAATAAAAATAGTTGTCCAAGAGTGGAATGCCATACCTCGATGAATTTGTAACAAAATTTCCTATCCACCTGTGTTCAAACCCGGAAGTTTTAGGAGGTTTCAATTTTTTGCAAATTTTGATGGGGGTACCCCTTATCGAAAATGCGAAAATTCGTAAAACTTTTTTTTTCGAAAATCATAAAAGTGGTGATAGGCAAAGTTAGCTATGTTTACTAGCAGCACAAAACAGTCTTCATTTTAGCTGTGTCTCATTTTTTGACCAAGTTATGGCGAAAACGCCATTTGAAAAAATCCGATTTTTGACAAAAAATTTTTTGTATTTTTTTTTATATAAAAAATAATCACTATTTTTTCGATAGCAATAAAAATAGTTGTCCAAGAGTGGAATGCCATACCTCGATGAATTTGTAACAAAATTTCCTATCCACCTGTGTTCAAACCCGGAAGTTTTAGGAGGTTTCAATTTTTTGCAAATTTTGATGGGGGTACCCCTTATCGAAAATGCGAAAATTCGTAAAACTTTTTTTTTTCGAAAATCATAAAAGTGGTGATAGGCAAAGTTAGCTATGTTTACTAGCAGCACAAAACAGTCTTCATTTTAGCTGTGTCTCATTTTTTGACCAAGTTATGGCGAAAACGCCATTTGAAAAAATCCGATTTTTGACAAAAAATTTTTTGTATTTTTTTTTATATAAAAAATAATCACTATTTTTTCGATAGCAATAAAAATAGTTGTCCAAGAGTGGAATGCCATACCTCGATGAATTTGTAACAAAATTTCCTATCCACCTGTGTTCAAACCCGGAAGTTTTAGGAGGTTTCAATTTTTTGCAAATTTTGATGGGGGTACCCCTTATCGAAAATGCGAAAATTCGTAAAACTTTTTTTTTTCGAAAATCATAAAAGTGGTGATAGGCAAAGTTAGCTATGTTTATTAGCAGCACAAAACAGTCTTCATTTTAGCTGTGTCTCATTTTTTGACCAAGTTATGGCGAAAACGCCATTTGAAAAAATCCGATTTTTGACAAAAAATTTTTTGTATTTTTTTTTATATAAAAAATAATCACTATTTTTTCGATAGCAATAAAAATAGTTGTCCAAGAGTGGAATGCCATACCTCGATGAATTTGTAACAAAATTTCCTATCCACCTGTGTTCAAACCCGGAAGTTTTAGGAGGTTTCAATTTTTTGCAAATTTTGATGGGGGTACCCCTTATCGAAAATGCGAAAATTCGTAAAACTTTTTTTTTTCGAAAATCATAAAAGTGGTGATAGGCAAAGTTAGCTATGTTTACTAGCAGCACAAAACAGTCTTCATTTTAGCTGTGTCTCATTTTTTGACCAAGTTATGGCGAAAACGCCATTTGAAAAAATCCGATTTTTGACAAAAAATTTTTTGTATTTTTTTTTATATAAAAAATAATCACTATTTTTTCGATAGCAATAAAAATAGTTGTCCAAGAGTGGAATGCCATACCTCGATGAATTTGTAACAAAATTTCCTATCCACCTGTGTTCAAACCCGGAAGTTTTAGGAGGTTTCAATTTTTTGCAAATTTTGATGGGGGTACCCCTTATCGAAAATGCGAAAATTCGTAAAACTTTTTTTTTTCGAAAATCATAAAAGTGGTGATAGGCAAAGTTAGCTATGTTTACTAGCAGCACAAAACAGTCTTCATTTTAGCTGTGTCTCATTTTTTGACCAAGTTATGGCGAAAACGCCATTTGAAAAAATCCGATTTTTGACAAAAAATTTTTTGTATTTTTTTTTATATAAAAAATAATCACTATTTTTTCGATAGCAATAAAAATAGTTGTCCAAGAGTGGAATGCCATACCTCGATGAATTTGTAACAAAATTTCCTATCCACCTGTGTTCAAACCCGGAAGTTTTAGGAGGTTTCAATTTTTTGCAAATTTTGATGGGGGTACCCCTTATCGAAAATGCGAAAATTCGTAAAACTTTTTTTTTTCGAAAATCATAAAAGTGGTGATAGGCAAAGTTAGCTATGTTTATTAGCAGCACAAAACAGTCTTCATTTTAGCTGTGTCTCATTTTTTGACCAAGTTATGGCGAAAACGCCATTTGAAAAAATCCGATTTTTGACAAAAAATTTTTTGTATTTTTTTTTATATAAAAAATAATCACTATTTTTTCGATAGCAATAAAAATAGTTGTCCAAGAGTGGAATGCCATACCTCGATGAATTTGTAACAAAATTTCCTATCCACCTGTGTTCAAACCCGGAAGTTTTAGGAGGTTTCAATTTTTTGCAAATTTTGATGGGGGTACCCCTTATCGAAAATGCGAAAATTCGTAAAACTTTTTTTTTTCGAAAATCATAAAAGTGGTGATAGGCAAAGTTAGCTATGTTTACTAGCAGCACAAAACAGTCTTCATTTTAGCTGTGTCTCATTTTTTGACCAAGTTATGGCGAAAACGCCATTTGAAAAAATCCGATTTTTGACAAAAAATTTTTTTTATTTTTTTTTATATAAAAAATAATCACTATTTTTTCGATAGCAATAAAAATAGTTGTCCAAGAGTGGAATGCCATACCTCGATGAATTTGTAACAAAATTTCCTATCCACCTGTGTTCAAACCCGGAAGTTTTAGGAGGTTTCAATTTTTTGCAAATTTTGATGGGGGTACCCCTTATCGAAAATGCGAAAATTCGTAAAACTTTTTTTTTTCGAAAATCATAAAAGTGGTGATAGGCAAAGTTAGCTATGTTTATTAGCAGCACAAAACAGTCTTCATTTTAGCTGTGTCTCATTTTTTGACCAAGTTATGGCGAAAACGCCATTTGAAAAAATCCGATTTTTGACAAAAAATTTTTTGTATTTTTTTTTATATAAAAAATAATCACTATTTTTTCGATAGCAATAAAAATAGTTGTCCAAGAGTGGAATGCCATACCTCGATGAATTTGTAACAAAATTTCCTATCCACCTGTGTTCAAACCCGGAAGTTTTAGGAGGTTTCAATTTTTTGCAAATTTTGATGGGGGTACCCCTTATCGAAAATGCGAAAATTCGTAAAACTTTTTTTTTTCGAAAATCATAAAAGTGGTGATAGGCAAAGTTAGCTATGTTTATTAGCAGCACAAAACAGTCTTCATTTTAGCTGTGTCTCATTTTTTGACCAAGTTATGGCGAAAACGCCATTTGAAAAAATCCGATTTTTGACAAAAAATTTTTTTTTTTTTTTTATATAAAAAATAATCACTATTTTTTCGATAGCAATAAAAATAGTTGTCCAAGAGTGGAATGCCATACCTCGATGAATTTGTAACAAAATTTCCTATCCACCTGTGTTCAAACCCGGAAGTTTTAGGAGGTTTCAATTTTTTGCAAATTTTGATGGGGGTACCCCTTATCGAAAATGCGAAAATTCGTAAAACTTTTTTTTTCGAAAATCATAAAAGTGGTGATAGGCAAAGTTAGCTATGTTTACTAGCAGCACAAAACAGTCTTCATTTTAGCTGTGTCTCATTTTTTGACCAAGTTATGGCGAAAACGCCATTTGAAAAAATCCGATTTTTGACAAAAAATTTTTTGTATTTTTTTTTATATAAAAAATAATCACTATTTTTTCGATAGCAATAAAAATAGTTGTCCAAGAGTGGAATGCCATACCTCGATGAATTTGTAACAAAATTTCCTATCCACCTGTGTTCAAACCCGGAAGTTTTAGGAGGTTTCAATTTTTTGCAAATTTTGATGGGGGTACCCCTTATCGAAAATGCGAAAATTCGTAAAACTTTTTTTTTTCGAAAATCATAAAAGTGGTGATAGGCAAAGTTAGCTATGTTTACTAGCAGCACAAAACAGTCTTCATTTTAGCTGTGTCTCATTTTTTGACCAAGTTATGGCGAAAACGCCATTTGAAAAAATCCGATTTTTGACAAAAAATTTTTTTTATTTTTTTTTATATAAAAAATAATCACTATTTTTTCGATAGCAATAAAAATAGTTGTCCAAGAGTGGAATGCCATACCTCGATGAATTTGTAACAAAATTTCCTATCCACCTGTGTTCAAACCCGGAAGTTTTAGGAGGTTTCAATTTTTTGCAAATTTTGATGGGGGTACCCCTTATCGAAAATGCGAAAATTCGTAAAACTTTTTTTTTCGAAAATCATAAAAGTGGTGATAGGCAAAGTTAGCTATGTTTATTAGCAGCACAAAACAGTCTTCATTTTAGCTGTGTCTCATTTTTTGACCAAGTTATGGCGAAAACGCCATTTGAAAAAATCCGATTTTTGACAAAAAATTTTTTGTATTTTTTTTTATATAAAAAATAATCACTATTTTTTCGATAGCAATAAAAATAGTTGTCCAAGAGTGGAATGCCATACCTCGATGAATTTGTAACAAAATTTCCTATCCACCTGTGTTCAAACCCGGAAGTTTTAGGAGGTTTCAATTTTTTGCAAATTTTGATGGGGGTACCCCTTATCGAAAATGCGAAAATTCGTAAAACTTTTTTTTTTCGAAAATCATAAAAGTGGTGATAGGCAAAGTTAGCTATGTTTATTAGCAGCACAAAACAGTCTTCATTTTAGCTGTGTCTCATTTTTTGACCAAGTTATGGCGAAAACGCCATTTGAAAAAATCCGATTTTTGACAAAAAATTTTTTTATTTTTTTTATATAAAAAATAATCACTATTTTTTCGATAGCAATAAAAATAGTTGTCCAAGAGTGGAATGCCATACCTCGATGAATTTGTAACAAAATTTCCTATCCACCTGTGTTCAAACCCGGAAGTTTTAGGAGGTTTCAATTTTTTGCAAATTTTGATGGGGGTACCCCTTATCGAAAATGCGAAAATTCGTAAAACTTTTTTTTTCGAAAATCATAAAAGTGGTGATAGGCAAAGTTAGCTATGTTTATTAGCAGCACAAAACAGTCTTCATTTTAGCTGTGTCTCATTTTTTGACCAAGTTATGGCGAAAACGCCATTTGAAAAAATCCGATTTTTGACAAAAAATTTTTTGTATTTTTTTTTATATAAAAAATAATCACTATTTTTTCGATAGCAATAAAAATAGTTGTCCAAGAGTGGAATGCCATACCTCGATGAATTTGTAACAAAATTTCCTATCCACCTGTGTTCAAACCCGGAAGTTTTAGGAGGTTTCAATTTTTTGCAAATTTTGATGGGGGTACCCCTTATCGAAAATGCGAAAATTCGTAAAACTTTTTTTTTTCGAAAATCATAAAAGTGGTGATAGGCAAAGTTAGCTATGTTTACTAGCAGCACAAAACAGTCTTCATTTTAGCTGTGTCTCATTTTTTGACCAAGTTATGGCGAAAACGCCATTTGAAAAAATCCGATTTTTGACAAAAAATTTTTTGTATTTTTTTTTATATAAAAAATAATCACTATTTTTTCGATAGCAATAAAAATAGTTGTCCAAGAGTGGAATGCCATACCTCGATGAATTTGTAACAAAATTTCCTATCCACCTGTGTTCAAACCCGGAAGTTTTAGGAGGTTTCAATTTTTTGCAAATTTTGATGGGGGTACCCCTTATCGAAAATGCGAAAATTCGTAAAACTTTTTTTTTTCGAAAATCATAAAAGTGGTGATAGGCAAAGTTAGCTATGTTTATTAGCAGCACAAAACAGTCTTCATTTTAGCTGTGTCTCATTTTTTGACCAAGTTATGGCGAAAACGCCATTTGAAAAAATCCGATTTTTGACAAAAAATTTTTTGTATTTTTTTTTATATAAAAAATAATCACTATTTTTTCGATAGCAATAAAAATAGTTGTCCAAGAGTGGAATGCCATACCTCGATGAATTTGTAACAAAATTTCCTATCCACCTGTGTTCAAACCCGGAAGTTTTAGGAGGTTTCAATTTTTTGCAAATTTTGATGGGGGTACCCCTTATCGAAAATGCGAAAATTCGTAAAACTTTTTTTTTTCGAAAATCATAAAAGTGGTGATAGGCAAAGTTAGCTATGTTTACTAGCAGCACAAAACAGTCTTCATTTTAGCTGTGTCTCATTTTTTGACCAAGTTATGGCGAAAACGCCATTTGAAAAAATCCGATTTTTGACAAAAAATTTTTTGTATTTTTTTTATATAAAAAATAATCACTATTTTTTCGATAGCAATAAAAATAGTTGTCCAAGAGTGGAATGCCATACCTCGATGAATTTGTAACAAAATTTCCTATCCACCTGTGTTCAAACCCGGAAGTTTTAGGAGGTTTCAATTTTTTGCAAATTTTGATGGGGGTACCCCTTATCGAAAATGCGAAAATTCGTAAAACTTTTTTTTTTCGAAAATCATAAAAGTGGTGATAGGCAAAGTTAGCTATGTTTATTAGCAGCACAAAACAGTCTTCATTTTAGCTGTGTCTCATTTTTTGACCAAGTTATGGCGAAAACGCCATTTGAAAAAATCCGATTTTTGACAAAAAATTTTTTTGTTTTTTTTTTATATAAAAAAATAATCACTATTTTTTCGATAGCAATAAAAATAGTTGTCCAAGAGTGGAATGCCATACCTCGATGAATTTGTAACAAAATTTCCTATCCACCTGTGTTCAAACCCGGAAGTTTTAGGAGGTTTCAATTTTTTGCAAATTTTGATGGGGGTACCCCTTATCGAAAATGCGAAAATTCGTAAAACTTTTTTTTTTCGAAAATCATAAAAGTGGTGATAGGCAAAGTTAGCTATGTTTATTAGCAGCACAAAACAGTCTTCATTTTAGCTGTGTCTCATTTTTTGACCAAGTTATGGCGAAAACGCCATTTGAAAAAATCCGATTTTTGACAAAAAATTTTTTGTATTTTTTTTTATATAAAAAATAATCACTATTTTTTCGATAGCAATAAAAATAGTTGTCCAAGAGTGGAATGCCATACCTCGATGAATTTGTAACAAAATTTCCTATCCACCTGTGTTCAAACCCGGAAGTTTTAGGAGGTTTCAATTTTTTGCAAATTTTGATGGGGGTACCCCTTATCGAAAATGCGAAAATTCGTAAAACTTTTTTTTTTCGAAAATCATAAAAGTGGTGATAGGCAAAGTTAGCTATGTTTACTAGCAGCACAAAACAGTCTTCATTTTAGCTGTGTCTCATTTTTTGACCAAGTTATGGCGAAAACGCCATTTGAAAAAATCCGATTTTTGACAAAAAATTTTTTGTATTTTTTTTTATATAAAAAATAATCACTATTTTTTCGATAGCAATAAAAATAGTTGTCCAAGAGTGGAATGCCATACCTCGATGAATTTGTAACAAAATTTCCTATCCACCTGTGTTCAAACCCGGAAGTTTTAGGAGGTTTCAATTTTTTGCAAATTTTGATGGGGGTACCCCTTATCGAAAATGCGAAAATTCGTAAAACTTTTTTTTTTCGAAAATCATAAAAGTGGTGATAGGCAAAGTTAGCTATGTTTATTAGCAGCACAAAACAGTCTTCATTTTAGCTGTGTCTCATTTTTTGACCAAGTTATGGCGAAAACGCCATTTGAAAAAATCCGATTTTTGACAAAAAATTTTTGTATTTTTTTTTATATAAAAAATAATCACTATTTTTTCGATAGCAATAAAAATAGTTGTCCAAGAGTGGAATGCCATACCTCGATGAATTTGTAACAAAATTTCCTATCCACCTGTGTTCAAACCCGGAAGTTTTAGGAGGTTTCAATTTTTTGCAAATTTTGATGGGGGTACCCCTTATCGAAAATGCGAAAATTCGTAAAACTTTTTTTTTTCGAAAATCATAAAAGTGGTGATAGGCAAAGTTAGCTATGTTTATTAGCAGCACAAAACAGTCTTCATTTTAGCTGTGTCTCATTTTTTGACCAAGTTATGGCGAAAACGCCATTTGAAAAAATCCGATTTTTGACAAAAAATTTTTTGTATTTTTTTTTATATAAAAAATAATCACTATTTTTTCGATAGCAATAAAAATAGTTGTCCAAGAGTGGAATGCCATACCTCGATGAATTTGTAACAAAATTTCCTATCCACCTGTGTTCAAACCCGGAAGTTTTAGGAGGTTTCAATTTTTTGCAAATTTTGATGGGGGTACCCCTTATCGAAAATGCGAAAATTCGTAAAACTTTTTTTTTTCGAAAATCATAAAAGTGGTGATAGGCAAAGTTAGCTATGTTTATTAGCAGCACAAAACAGTCTTCATTTTAGCTGTGTCTCATTTTTTGACCAAGTTATGGCGAAAACGCCATTTGAAAAAATCCGATTTTTGACAAAAATTTTTTGTATTTTTTTTTATATAAAAAATAATCACTATTTTTTCGATAGCAATAAAAATAGTTGTCCAAGAGTGGAATGCCATACCTCGATGAATTTGTAACAAAATTTCCTATCCACCTGTGTTCAAACCCGGAAGTTTTAGGAGGTTTCAATTTTTTGCAAATTTTGATGGGGGTACCCCTTATCGAAAATGCGAAAATTCGTAAAACTTTTTTTTTCGAAAATCATAAAAGTGGTGATAGGCAAAGTTAGCTATGTTTATTAGCAGCACAAAACAGTCTTCATTTTAGCTGTGTCTCATTTTTTGACCAAGTTATGGCGAAAACGCCATTTGAAAAAATCCGATTTTTGACAAAAAATTTTTTGTATTTTTTTTTATATAAAAAATAATCACTATTTTTTCGATAGCAATAAAAATAGTTGTCCAAGAGTGGAATGCCATACCTCGATGAATTTGTAACAAAATTTCCTATCCACCTGTGTTCAAACCCGGAAGTTTTAGGAGGTTTCAATTTTTTGCAAATTTTGATGGGGGTACCCCTTATCGAAAATGCGAAAATTCGTAAAACTTTTTTTTTCGAAAATCATAAAAGTGGTGATAGGCAAAGTTAGCTATGTTTACTAGCAGCACAAAACAGTCTTCATTTTAGCTGTGTCTCATTTTTTGACCAAGTTATGGCGAAAACGCCATTTGAAAAAATCCGATTTTTGACAAAAAATTTTTTGTATTTTTTTTTATATAAAAAATAATCACTATTTTTTCGATAGCAATAAAAATAGTTGTCCAAGAGTGGAATGCCATACCTCGATGAATTTGTAACAAAATTTCCTATCCACCTGTGTTCAAACCCGGAAGTTTTAGGAGGTTTCAATTTTTTGCAAATTTTGATGGGGGTACCCCTTATCGAAAATGCGAAAATTCGTAAAACTTTTTTTTTTCGAAAATCATAAAAGTGGTGATAGGCAAAGTTAGCTATGTTTATTAGCAGCACAAAACAGTCTTCATTTTAGCTGTGTCTCATTTTTTGACCAAGTTATGGCGAAAACGCCATTTGAAAAAATCCGATTTTTGACAAAAAATTTTTTTATTTTTTTTTATATAAAAAATAATCACTATTTTTTCGATAGCAATAAAAATAGTTGTCCAAGAGTGGAATGCCATACCTCGATGAATTTGTAACAAAATTTCCTATCCACCTGTGTTCAAACCCGGAAGTTTTAGGAGGTTTCAATTTTTTGCAAATTTTGATGGGGGTACCCCTTATCGAAAATGCGAAAATTCGTAAAACTTTTTTTTTTCGAAAATCATAAAAGTGGTGATAGGCAAAGTTAGCTATGTTTACTAGCAGCACAAAACAGTCTTCATTTTAGCTGTGTCTCATTTTTTGACCAAGTTATGGCGAAAACGCCATTTGAAAAAATCCGATTTTTGACAAAAAATTTTTTGTATTTTTTTTTATATAAAAAATAATCACTATTTTTTCGATAGCAATAAAAATAGTTGTCCAAGAGTGGAATGCCATACCTCGATGAATTTGTAACAAAATTTCCTATCCACCTGTGTTCAAACCCGGAAGTTTTAGGAGGTTTCAATTTTTTGCAAATTTTGATGGGGGTACCCCTTATCGAAAATGCGAAAATTCGTAAAACTTTTTTTTTTCGAAAATCATAAAAGTGGTGATAGGCAAAGTTAGCTATGTTTATTAGCAGCACAAAACAGTCTTCATTTTAGCTGTGTCTCATTTTTTGACCAAGTTATGGCGAAAACGCCATTTGAAAAAATCCGATTTTTGACAAAAAATTTTTTTGTATTTTTTTTTATATAAAAAATAATCACTATTTTTTCGATAGCAATAAAAATAGTTGTCCAAGAGTGGAATGCCATACCTCGATGAATTTGTAACAAAATTTCCTATCCACCTGTGTTCAAACCCGGAAGTTTTAGGAGGTTTCAATTTTTTGCAAATTTTGATGGGGGTACCCCTTATCGAAAATGCGAAAATTCGTAAAACTTTTTTTTTCGAAAATCATAAAAGTGGTGATAGGCAAAGTTAGCTATGTTTATTAGCAGCACAAAACAGTCTTCATTTTAGCTGTGTCTCATTTTTTGACCAAGTTATGGCGAAAACGCCATTTGAAAAAATCCGATTTTTGACAAAAAATTTTTTGTATTTTTTTTATATAAAAAATAATCACTATTTTTTCGATAGCAATAAAAATAGTTGTCCAAGAGTGGAATGCCATACCTCGATGAATTTGTAACAAAATTTCCTATCCACCTGTGTTCAAACCCGGAAGTTTTAGGAGGTTTCAATTTTTTGCAAATTTTGATGGGGGTACCCCTTATCGAAAATGCGAAAATTCGTAAAACTTTTTTTTTTCGAAAATCATAAAAGTGGTGATAGGCAAAGTTAGCTATGTTTACTAGCAGCACAAAACAGTCTTCATTTTAGCTGTGTCTCATTTTTTGACCAAGTTATGGCGAAAACGCCATTTGAAAAAATCCGATTTTTGACAAAAAATTTTTTGTATTTTTTTTTATATAAAAAATAATCACTATTTTTTCGATAGCAATAAAAATAGTTGTCCAAGAGTGGAATGCCATACCTCGATGAATTTGTAACAAAATTTCCTATCCACCTGTGTTCAAACCCGGAAGTTTTAGGAGGTTTCAATTTTTTGCAAATTTTGATGGGGGTACCCCTTATCGAAAATGCGAAAATTCGTAAAACTTTTTTTTTCGAAAATCATAAAAGTGGTGATAGGCAAAGTTAGCTATGTTTACTAGCAGCACAAAACAGTCTTCATTTTAGCTGTGTCTCATTTTTTGACCAAGTTATGGCGAAAACGCCATTTGAAAAAATCCGATTTTTGACAAAAAATTTTTTTTATTTTTTTTATATAAAAAATAATCACTATTTTTTCGATAGCAATAAAAATAGTTGTCCAAGAGTGGAATGCCATACCTCGATGAATTTGTAACAAAATTTCCTATCCACCTGTGTTCAAACCCGGAAGTTTTAGGAGGTTTCAATTTTTTGCAAATTTTGATGGGGGTACCCCTTATCGAAAATGCGAAAATTCGTAAAACTTTTTTTTTTCGAAAATCATAAAAGTGGTGATAGGCAAAGTTAGCTATGTTTACTAGCAGCACAAAACAGTCTTCATTTTAGCTGTGTCTCATTTTTTGACCAAGTTATGGCGAAAACGCCATTTGAAAAAATCCGATTTTTGACAAAAAATTTTTTGTATTTTTTTTTATATAAAAAATAATCACTATTTTTTCGATAGCAATAAAAATAGTTGTCCAAGAGTGGAATGCCATACCTCGATGAATTTGTAACAAAATTTCCTATCCACCTGTGTTCAAACCCGGAAGTTTTAGGAGGTTTCAATTTTTTGCAAATTTTGATGGGGGTACCCCTTATCGAAAATGCGAAAATTCGTAAAACTTTTTTTTTTCGAAAATCATAAAAGTGGTGATAGGCAAAGTTAGCTATGTTTACTAGCAGCACAAAACAGTCTTCATTTTAGCTGTGTCTCATTTTTTGACCAAGTTATGGCGAAAACGCCATTTGAAAAAATCCGATTTTTGACAAAAAATTTTTGTATTTTTTTTTATATAAAAAATAATCACTATTTTTTCGATAGCAATAAAAATAGTTGTCCAAGAGTGGAATGCCATACCTCGATGAATTTGTAACAAAATTTCCTATCCACCTGTGTTCAAACCCGGAAGTTTTAGGAGGTTTCAATTTTTTGCAAATTTTGATGGGGGTACCCCTTATCGAAAATGCGAAAATTCGTAAAACTTTTTTTTTTCGAAAATCATAAAAGTGGTGATAGGCAAAGTTAGCTATGTTTACTAGCAGCACAAAACAGTCTTCATTTTAGCTGTGTCTCATTTTTTGACCAAGTTATGGCGAAAACGCCATTTGAAAAAATCCGATTTTTGACAAAAAATTTTTTTTATTTTTTTTTATATAAAAAATAATCACTATTTTTTCGATAGCAATAAAAATAGTTGTCCAAGAGTGGAATGCCATACCTCGATGAATTTGTAACAAAATTTCCTATCCACCTGTGTTCAAACCCGGAAGTTTTAGGAGGTTTCAATTTTTTGCAAATTTTGATGGGGGTACCCCTTATCGAAAATGCGAAAATTCGTAAAACTTTTTTTTTTCGAAAATCATAAAAGTGGTGATAGGCAAAGTTAGCTATGTTTATTAGCAGCACAAAACAGTCTTCATTTTAGCTGTGTCTCATTTTTTGACCAAGTTATGGCGAAAACGCCATTTGAAAAAATCCGATTTTTGACAAAAAATTTTTTGTATTTTTTTTTATATAAAAAATAATCACTATTTTTTCGATAGCAATAAAAATAGTTGTCCAAGAGTGGAATGCCATACCTCGATGAATTTGTAACAAAATTTCCTATCCACCTGTGTTCAAACCCGGAAGTTTTAGGAGGTTTCAATTTTTTGCAAATTTTGATGGGGGTACCCCTTATCGAAAATGCGAAAATTCGTAAAACTTTTTTTTTCGAAAATCATAAAAGTGGTGATAGGCAAAGTTAGCTATGTTTATTAGCAGCACAAAACAGTCTTCATTTTAGCTGTGTCTCATTTTTTGACCAAGTTATGGCGAAAACGCCATTTGAAAAAATCCGATTTTTGACAAAAAATTTTTTTATTTTTTTTTATATAAAAAATAATCACTATTTTTTCGATAGCAATAAAAATAGTTGTCCAAGAGTGGAATGCCATACCTCGATGAATTTGTAACAAAATTTCCTATCCACCTGTGTTCAAACCCGGAAGTTTTAGGAGGTTTCAATTTTTTGCAAATTTTGATGGGGGTACCCCTTATCGAAAATGCGAAAATTCGTAAAACTTTTTTTTTTCGAAAATCATAAAAGTGGTGATAGGCAAAGTTAGCTATGTTTATTAGCAGCACAAAACAGTCTTCATTTTAGCTGTGTCTCATTTTTTGACCAAGTTATGGCGAAAACGCCATTTGAAAAAATCCGATTTTTGACAAAAAATTTTTTGTATTTTTTTTTATATAAAAAATAATCACTATTTTTTCGATAGCAATAAAAATAGTTGTCCAAGAGTGGAATGCCATACCTCGATGAATTTGTAACAAAATTTCCTATCCACCTGTGTTCAAACCCGGAAGTTTTAGGAGGTTTCAATTTTTTGCAAATTTTGATGGGGGTACCCCTTATCGAAAATGCGAAAATTCGTAAAACTTTTTTTTTTCGAAAATCATAAAAGTGGTGATAGGCAAAGTTAGCTATGTTTACTAGCAGCACAAAACAGTCTTCATTTTAGCTGTGTCTCATTTTTTGACCAAGTTATGGCGAAAACGCCATTTGAAAAAATCCGATTTTTGACAAAAAATTTTTTGTATTTTTTTTATATAAAAAATAATCACTATTTTTTCGATAGCAATAAAAATAGTTGTCCAAGAGTGGAATGCCATACCTCGATGAATTTGTAACAAAATTTCCTATCCACCTGTGTTCAAACCCGGAAGTTTTAGGAGGTTTCAATTTTTTGCAAATTTTGATGGGGGTACCCCTTATCGAAAATGCGAAAATTCGTAAAACTTTTTTTTTTCGAAAATCATAAAAGTGGTGATAGGCAAAGTTAGCTATGTTTATTAGCAGCACAAAACAGTCTTCATTTTAGCTGTGTCTCATTTTTTGACCAAGTTATGGCGAAAACGCCATTTGAAAAAATCCGATTTTTGACAAAAAAATTTTTTTATTTTTTTTATATAAAAAATAATCACTATTTTTTCGATAGCAATAAAAATAGTTGTCCAAGAGTGGAATGCCATACCTCGATGAATTTGTAACAAAATTTCCTATCCACCTGTGTTCAAACCCGGAAGTTTTAGGAGGTTTCAATTTTTTGCAAATTTTGATGGGGGTACCCCTTATCGAAAATGCGAAAATTCGTAAAACTTTTTTTTTTCGAAAATCATAAAAGTGGTGATAGGCAAAGTTAGCTATGTTTACTAGCAGCACAAAACAGTCTTCATTTTAGCTGTGTCTCATTTTTTGACCAAGTTATGGCGAAAACGCCATTTGAAAAAATCCGATTTTTGACAAAAAATTTTTTGTATTTTTTTTATATAAAAAATAATCACTATTTTTTCGATAGCAATAAAAATAGTTGTCCAAGAGTGGAATGCCATACCTCGATGAATTTGTAACAAAATTTCCTATCCACCTGTGTTCAAACCCGGAAGTTTTAGGAGGTTTCAATTTTTTGCAAATTTTGATGGGGGTACCCCTTATCGAAAATGCGAAAATTTGTAAAACTTTTTTTTTTCGAAAATCATAAAAGTGGTGATAGGCAAAGTTAGCTATGTTTATTAGCAGCACAAAACAGTCTTCATTTTAGCTGTGTCTCATTTTTTGACCAAGTTATGGCGAAAACGCCATTTGAAAAAATCCGATTTTTGACAAAAAATTTTTTGTATTTTTTTTTATATAAAAAATAATCACTATTTTTTCGATAGCAATAAAAATAGTTGTCCAAGAGTGGAATGCCATACCTCGATGAATTTGTAACAAAATTTCCTATCCACCTGTGTTCAAACCCGGAAGTTTTAGGAGGTTTCAATTTTTTGCAAATTTTGATGGGGGTACCCCTTATCGAAAATGCGAAAATTCGTAAAACTTTTTTTTTTCGAAAATCATAAAAGTGGTGATAGGCAAAGTTAGCTATGTTTACTAGCAGCACAAAACAGTCTTCATTTTAGCTGTGTCTCATTTTTTGACCAAGTTATGGCGAAAACGCCATTTGAAAAAATCCGATTTTTGACAAAAAATTTTTTGTATTTTTTTTTATATAAAAAATAATCACTATTTTTTCGATAGCAATAAAAATAGTTGTCCAAGAGTGGAATGCCATACCTCGATGAATTTGTAACAAAATTTCCTATCCACCTGTGTTCAAACCCGGAAGTTTTAGGAGGTTTCAATTTTTTGCAAATTTTGATGGGGGTACCCCTTATCGAAAATGCGAAAATTCGTAAAACTTTTTTTTTTCGAAAATCATAAAAGTGGTGATAGGCAAAGTTAGCTATGTTTATTAGCAGCACAAAACAGTCTTCATTTTAGCTGTGTCTCATTTTTTGACCAAGTTATGGCGAAAACGCCATTTGAAAAAATCCGATTTTTGACAAAAAATTTTTTGTATTTTTTTTTATATAAAAAATAATCACTATTTTTTCGATAGCAATAAAAATAGTTGTCCAAGAGTGGAATGCCATACCTCGATGAATTTGTAACAAAATTTCCTATCCACCTGTGTTCAAACCCGGAAGTTTTAGGAGGTTTCAATTTTTTGCAAATTTTGATGGGGGTACCCCTTATCGAAAATGCGAAAATTCGTAAAACTTTTTTTTTTCGAAAATCATAAAAGTGGTGATAGGCAAAGTTAGCTATGTTTATTAGCAGCACAAAACAGTCTTCATTTTAGCTGTGTCTCATTTTTTGACCAAGTTATGGCGAAAACGCCATTTGAAAAAATCCGATTTTTGACAAAAAATTTTTTGTATTTTTTTTTATATAAAAAATAATCACTATTTTTTCGATAGCAATAAAAATAGTTGTCCAAGAGTGGAATGCCATACCTCGATGAATTTGTAACAAAATTTCCTATCCACCTGTGTTCAAACCCGGAAGTTTTAGGAGGTTTCAATTTTTTGCAAATTTTGATGGGGGTACCCCTTATCGAAAATGCGAAAATTCGTAAAACTTTTTTTTTTCGAAAATCATAAAAGTGGTGATAGGCAAAGTTAGCTATGTTTATTAGCAGCACAAAACAGTCTTCATTTTAGCTGTGTCTCATTTTTTGACCAAGTTATGGCGAAAACGCCATTTGAAAAAATCCGATTTTTGACAAAAAATTTTTTGTATTTTTTTTTATATAAAAAATAATCACTATTTTTTCGATAGCAATAAAAATAGTTGTCCAAGAGTGGAATGCCATACCTCGATGAATTTGTAACAAAATTTCCTATCCACCTGTGTTCAAACCCGGAAGTTTTAGGAGGTTTCAATTTTTTGCAAATTTTGATGGGGGTACCCCTTATCGAAAATGCGAAAATTCGTAAAACTTTTTTTTTTCGAAAATCATAAAAGTGGTGATAGGCAAAGTTAGCTATGTTTATTAGCAGCACAAAACAGTCTTCATTTTAGCTGTGTCTCATTTTTTGACCAAGTTATGGCGAAAACGCCATTTGAAAAAATCCGATTTTTGACAAAAAATTTTTTGTATTTTTTTTTATATAAAAAATAATCACTATTTTTTCGATAGCAATAAAAATAGTTGTCCAAGAGTGGAATGCCATACCTCGATGAATTTGTAACAAAATTTCCTATCCACCTGTGTTCAAACCCGGAAGTTTTAGGAGGTTTCAATTTTTTGCAAATTTTGATGGGGGTACCCCTTATCGAAAATGCGAAAATTCGTAAAACTTTTTTTTTTCGAAAATCATAAAAGTGGTGATAGGCAAAGTTAGCTATGTTTATTAGCAGCACAAAACAGTCTTCATTTTAGCTGTGTCTCATTTTTTGACCAAGTTATGGCGAAAACGCCATTTGAAAAAATCCGATTTTTGACAAAAAATTTTTTGTATTTTTTTTTATATAAAAAATAATCACTATTTTTTCGATAGCAATAAAAATAGTTGTCCAAGAGTGGAATGCCATACCTCGATGAATTTGTAACAAAATTTCCTATCCACCTGTGTTCAAACCCGGAAGTTTTAGGAGGTTTCAATTTTTTGCAAATTTTGATGGGGGTACCCCTTATCGAAAATGCGAAAATTCGTAAAACTTTTTTTTTTCGAAAATCATAAAAGTGGTGATAGGCAAAGTTAGCTATGTTTACTAGCAGCACAAAACAGTCTTCATTTTAGCTGTGTCTCATTTTTTGACCAAGTTATGGCGAAAACGCCATTTGAAAAAATCCGATTTTTGACAAAAAATTTTTTGTATTTTTTTTTATATAAAAAATAATCACTATTTTTTCGATAGCAATAAAAATAGTTGTCCAAGAGTGGAATGCCATACCTCGATGAATTTGTAACAAAATTTCCTATCCACCTGTGTTCAAACCCGGAAGTTTTAGGAGGTTTCAATTTTTTGCAAATTTTGATGGGGGTACCCCTTATCGAAAATGCGAAAATTCGTAAAACTTTTTTTTTTCGAAAATCATAAAAGTGGTGATAGGCAAAGTTAGCTATGTTTATAGCAGCACAAAACAGTCTTCATTTTAGCTGTGTCTCATTTTTTGACCAAGTTATGGCGAAAACGCCATTTGAAAAAATCCGATTTTTGACAAAAAAATTTTTGTATTTTTTTTTATATAAAAAATAATCACTATTTTTTCGATAGCAATAAAAATAGTTGTCCAAGAGTGGAATGCCATACCTCGATGAATTTGTAACAAAATTTCCTATCCACCTGTGTTCAAACCCGGAAGTTTTAGGAGGTTTCAATTTTTTGCAAATTTTGATGGGGGTACCCCTTATCGAAAATGCGAAAATTCGTAAAACTTTTTTTTTCGAAAATCATAAAAGTGGTGATAGGCAAAGTTAGCTATGTTTACTAGCAGCACAAAACAGTCTTCATTTTAGCTGTGTCTCATTTTTGACCAAGTTATGGCCCCCCCGTGAAAAAAGCCATTTTTTTTTTTTGTAAAAAATCCTATTTTTGACAAAAAATTTTGTGGTTTCAATTTTTTTGCAAATTTTGATGGGGGTACCCCTTATCGAAAATGCGAAAATTCGTAAAACTTTTTTTTTTCGAAAATCATAAAAGTGGTGATAGGCAAAGTTAGCTATGTTTACTAGCAGCACAAAACAGTCTTCATTTTAGCTGTGTCTCATTTTTTGACCAAGTTATGGCGAAAACGCCATTTGAAAAAATCCGATTTTTGACAAAAAATTTTTTTTATTTTTTTTTATATAAAAAATAATCACTATTTTTTCGATAGCAATAAAAATAGTTGTCCAAGAGTGGAATGCCATACCTCGATGAATTTGTAACAAAATTTCCTATCCACCTGTGTTCAAACCCGGAAGTTTTAGGAGGTTTCAATTTTTTGCAAATTTTGATGGGGGTACCCCTTATCGAAAATGCGAAAATTCGTAAAACTTTTTTTTTTCGAAAATCATAAAAGTGGTGATAGGCAAAGTTAGCTATGCTTATTAGCAGCACAAAACAGTCTTCATTTTAGCTGTGTCTCATTTTTTGACCAAGTTATGGCGAAAACGCCATTTGAAAAAATCCGATTTTTGACAAAAATTTTTTTTATTTTTTTTATATAAAAAATAATCACTATTTTTTCGATAGCAATAAAAATAGTTGTCCAAGAGTGGAATGCCATACCTCGATGAATTTGTAACAAAATTTCCTATCCACCTGTGTTCAAACCCGGAAGTTTTAGGAGGTTTCAATTTTTTGCAAATTTTGATGGGGGTACCCCTTATCGAAAATGCGAAAATTGTAAAACTTTTTTTTTTCGAAAATCATAAAAGTGGTGATAGGCAAAGTTAGCTATGTTTATTAGCAGCACAAAACAGTCTTCATTTTAGCTGTGTCTCATTTTTTGACCAAGTTATGGCGAAAACGCCATTTGAAAAAATCCGATTTTTGACAAAAAATTTTTTGTATTTTTTTTATATAAAAAATAATCACTATTTTTTCGATAGCAATAAAAATAGTTGTCCAAGAGTGGAATGCCATACCTCGATGAATTTGTAACAAAAATTTTTTGAAGTTTCACAATTTTTTGCAAATTTTGATGGGGGTACCCCTTATCGAAAATGCGAAAATTCGTAAAACTTTTTTTTTTCGAAAATCATAAAAGTGGTGATAGGCAAAGTTAGCTATGTTTATTAGCAGCACAAAACAGTCTTCATTTTAGCTGTGTCTCATTTTTTGACCAAGTTATGGCGAAAACGCCATTTGAAAAAATCCGATTTTTGACAAAAAATTTTTTTTATTTTTTTTTATATAAAAAATAATCACTATTTTTTCGATAGCAATAAAAATAGTTGTCCAAGAGTGGAGTGCCATACATCGATGAATTTGTAACAAAATTTCCTATCCACCTGTGTTCAAACCCGGAAGTTTTAGGAGGTTTCAATTTTTTGCAAATTTTGATGGGGGTACCCCTTATCGAAAATGCGAAAATTCGTAAAACTTTTTTTTTTCGAAAATCATAAAAGTGGTGATAGGCAAAGTTAGCTATGTTTATTAGCAGCACAAAACAGTCTTCATTTTAGCTGTGTCTCATTTTTTGACCAAGTTATGGCGAAAACGCCATTTGAAAAAATCCGATTTTTGACAAAAAATTTTTTTTATTTTTTTTTATATAAAAAATAATCACTATTTTTTCGATAGCAATAAAAATAGTTGTCCAAGAGTGGAAGTGCACATCGATGAATTTGTAACAAAATTTCCTATCCACCTGTGTTCAAACCCGGAAGTTTTAGGAGGTTTCAATTTTTTGCAAATTTTGATGGGGGTACCCCTTATCGAAAATGCGAAAATTCGTAAAACTTTTTTTTTTCGAAAATCATAAAAGTGGTGATAGGCAAAGTTAGCTATGTTTATTAGCAGCACAAAACAGTCTTCATTTTAGCTGTGTCTCATTTTTTGACCAAGTTATGGCGAAAACGCCATTTGAAAAAATCCGATTTTTGACAAAAAATTTTTTTTATTTTTTTTTATATAAAAAATAATCACTATTTTTTCGATAGCAATAAAAATAGTTGTCCAAGAGTGGAAGTGCCATACCTCGATGAATTTGTAACAAAATTTCCTATCCACCTGTGTTCAAACCCGGAAGTTTTAGGAGGTTTCAATTTTTTGCAAATTTTGATGGGGGTACCCCTTATCGAAAATGCGAAAATTCGTAAAACTTTTTTTTTTCAAATCATAAAAGTGGTGATAGGCAAAGTTAGCTATGTTTATTAGCAGCACAAAACAGTCTTCATTTTAGCTGTGTCTCATTTTTTGACCAAGTTATGGCGAAAACGCCATTTGAAAAAATCCGATTTTTGACAAAAAATTTTTTTTATTTTTTTTTATATAAAAAATAATCACTATTTTTTCGATAGCAATAAAAATAGTTGTCCAAGAGTGGAAGTGCCATACATCGATGAATTTGTAACAAAATTTCCTATCCACCTGTGTTCAAACCCGGAAGTTTTAGGAGGTTTCAATTTTTTGCAAATTTTGATGGGGGTACCCCTTATCGAAAATGCGAAAATTCGTAAAACTTTTTTTTTTCGAAAATCATAAAAGTGGTGATAGGCAAAGTTAGCTATGTTTATTAGCAGCACAAAACAGTCTTCATTTTAGCTGTGTCTCATTTTTTGACCAAGTTATGGCGAAAACGCCATTTGAAAAAATCCGATTTTTGACAAAAAATTTTTGTATTTTTTTTTATATAAAAAATAATCACTATTTTTTCGATAGCAATAAAAATAGTTGTCCAAGAGTGGAATGCCATACCTCGATGAATTTGTAACAAAATTTCCTATCCACCTGTGTTCAAACCCGGAAGTTTTAGGAGGTTTCAATTTTTTGCAAATTTTGATGGGGGTACCCCTTATCGAAAATGCGAAAATTCGTAAAACTTTTTTTTTTCGAAAATCATAAAAGTGGTGATAGGCAAAGTTAGCTATGTTTATTAGCAGCACAAAACAGTCTTCATTTTAGCTGTGTCTCATTTTTTGACCAAGTTATGGCGAAAACGCCATTTGAAAAAATCCGATTTTTGACAAAAAATTTTTTGTATTTTTTTTTATATAAAAAATAATCACTATTTTTTCGATAGCAATAAAAATAGTTGTCCAAGAGTGGAGTGCCATACATCGATGAATTTGTAACAAAATTTCCTATCCACCTGTGTTCAAACCCGGAAGTTTTAGGAGGTTTCAATTTTTTGCAAATTTTGATGGGGGTACCCCTTATCGAAAATGCGAAAATTCGTAAAACTTTTTTTTTTCGAAAATCATAAAAGTGGTGATAGGCAAAGTTAGCTATGTTTATTAGCATCACAAAACAGTCTTCATTTTAGCTGTGTCTCATTTTTTGACCAAGTTATGGCGAAAACGCCATTTGAAAAAATCCGATTTTTGACAAAAAATTTTTTGTATTTTTTTTTATATAAAAAATAATCACTATTTTTTCGATAGCAATAAAAATAGTTGTCCAAGAGTGGAGTGCCATACATCGATGAATTTGTAACAAAATTTCCTATCCACCTGTGTTCAAACCCGGAAGTTTTAGGAGGTTTCAATTTTTTGCAAATTTTGATGGGGGTACCCCTTATCGAAAATGCGAAAATTCGTAAAACTTTTTTTTTTCGAAAATCATAAAAGTGGTGATAGGCAAAGTTAGCTATGTTTATTAGCAGCACAAAACAGTCTTCATTTTAGCTGTGTCTCATTTTTTGACCAAGTTATGGCGAAAACGCCATTTGAAAAAATCCGATTTTTGACAAAAAATTTTTTTTATTTTTTTTTATATAAAAAATAATCACTATTTTTTCGATAGCAATAAAAATAGTTGTCCAAGAGTGGAGTGCCATACATCGATGAATTTGTAACAAAATTTCCTATCCACCTGTGTTCAAACCCGGAAGTTTTAGGAGGTTTCAATTTTTTGCAAATTTTGATGGGGGTACCCCTTATCGAAAATGCGAAAATTCGTAAAACTTTTTTTTTTCGAAAATCATAAAAGTGGTGATAGGCAAAGTTAGCTATGTTTATTAGCAGCACAAAACAGTCTTCATTTTAGCTGTGTCTCATTTTTTGACCAAGTTATGGCGAAAACGCCATTTGAAAAAATCCGATTTTTGACAAAAAATTTTTTGTATTTTTTTTTATATAAAAAATAATCACTATTTTTTCGATAGCAATAAAAATAGTTGTCCAAGAGTGGAGTGCCATACATCGATGAATTTGTAACAAAATTTCCTATCCACCTGTGTTCAAACCCGGAAGTTTTAGGAGGTTTCAATTTTTTGCAAATTTTGATGGGGGTACCCCTTATCGAAAATGCGAAAATTCGTAAAACTTTTTTTTTTCGAAAATCATAAAAGTGGTGATAGGCAAAGTTAGCTATGTTTATTAGCAGCACAAAACAGTCTTCATTTTAGCTGTGTCTCATTTTTTGACCAAGTTATGGCGAAAACGCCATTTGAAAAAATCCGATTTTTGACAAAAAATTTTTTTTATTTTTTTTTATATAAAAAATAATCACTATTTTTTCGATAGCAATAAAAATAGTTGTCCAAGAGTGGAGTGCCATACATCGATGAATTTGTAACAAAATTTCCTATCCACCTGTGTTCAAACCCGGAAGTTTTAGGAGGTTTCAATTTTTTGCAAATTTTGATGGGGGTACCCCTTATCGAAAATGCGAAAATTCGTAAAACTTTTTTTTTTCGAAAATCATAAAAGTGGTGATAGGCAAAGTTAGCTATGTTTATTAGCAGCACAAAACAGTCTTCATTTTAGCTGTGTCTCATTTTTTGACCAAGTTATGGCGAAAACGCCATTTGAAAAAATCCGATTTTTGACAAAAAATTTTTTTTATTTTTTTTTATATAAAAAATAATCACTATTTTTTCGATAGCAATAAAAATAGTTGTCCAAGAGTGGAATGCCATACCTCGATGAATTTGTAACAAAATTTCCTATCCACCTGTGTTCAAACCCGGAAGTTTTAGGAGGTTTCAATTTTTTGCAAATTTTGATGGGGGTACCCCTTATCGAAAATGCGAAAATTCGTAAAACTTTTTTTTTTTCGAAAATCATAAAAGTGGTGATAGGCAAAGTTAGCTATGTTTATTAGCATCACAAAACAGTCTTCATTTTAGCTGTGTCTCATTTTTTGACCAAGTTATGGCGAAAACGCCATTTGAAAAAATCCGATTTTTGACAAAAAATTTTTTGTATTTTTTTTTATATAAAAAATAATCACTATTTTTTCGATAGCAATAAAAATAGTTGTCCAAGAGTGGAATGCCATACCTCGATGAATTTGTAACAAAATTTCCTATCCACCTGTGTTCAAACCCGGAAGTTTTAGGAGGTTTCAATTTTTTGCAAATTTTGATGGGGGTACCCCTTATCGAAAATGCGAAAATTCGTAAAACTTTTTTTTTTCGAAAATCATAAAAGTGGTGATAGGCAAAGTTAGCTATGTTTATTAGCATCACAAAACAGTCTTCATTTTAGCTGTGTCTCATTTTTTGACCAAGTTATGGCAAAAACGCCATTTGAAAAAATCCGATTTTTGACAAAAAATTTTTTGTATTTTTTTTTATATAAAAAATAATCACTATTTTTTCGATAGCAATAAAAATAGTTGTCCAAGAGTGGAATGCCATACCTCGATGAATTTGTAACAAAATTTCCTATCCACCTGTGTTCAAACCCGGAAGTTTTAGGAGGTTTCAATTTTTTGCAAATTTTGATGGGGGTACCCCTTATCGAAAATGCGAAAATTCGTAAAACTTTTTTTTTTCGAAAATCATAAAAGTGGTGATAGGCAAAGTTAGCTATGTTTATTAGCATCACAAAACAGTCTTCATTTTAGCTGTGTCTCATTTTTTGACCAAGTTATGGCGAAAACGCCATTTGAAAAAATCCGATTTTTGACAAAAAATTTTTTGTATTTTTTTTTATATAAAAAATAATCACTATTTTTTCGATAGCAATAAAAATAGTTGTCCAAGAGTGGAGTGCCATACATCGATGAATTTGTAACAAAATTTCCTATCCACCTGTGTTCAAACCCGGAAGTTTTAGGAGGTTTCAATTTTTTGCAAATTTTGATGGGGGTACCCCTTATCGAAAATGCGAAAATTCGTAAAACTTTTTTTTTTCGAAAATCATAAAAGTGGTGATAGGCAAAGTTAGCTATGTTTATTAGCAGCACAAAACAGTCTTCATTTTAGCTGTGTCTCATTTTTTGACCAAGTTATGGCGAAAACGCCATTTGAAAAAATCCGATTTTTGACAAAAAATTTTTTTTATTTTTTTTTATATAAAAAATAATCACTATTTTTTCGATAGCAATAAAAATAGTTGTCCAAGAGTGGAGTGCCATACATCGATGAATTTGTAACAAAATTTCCTATCCACCTGTGTTCAAACCCGGAAGTTTTAGGAGGTTTCAATTTTTTGCAAATTTTGATGGGGGTACCCCTTATCGAAAATGCGAAAATTCGTAAAACTTTTTTTTTTCGAAAATCATAAAAGTGGTGATAGGCAAAGTTAGCTATGTTTATTAGCAGCACAAAACAGTCTTCATTTTAGCTGTGTCTCATTTTTTGACCAAGTTATGGCGAAAACGCCATTTGAAAAAATCCGATTTTTGACAAAAAATTTTTTTTATTTTTTTTTATATAAAAAATAATCACTATTTTTTCGATAGCAATAAAAATAGTTGTCCAAGAGTGGAGTGCCATACATCGATGAATTTGTAACAAAATTTCCTATCCACCTGTGTTCAAACCCGGAAGTTTTAGGAGGTTTCAATTTTTTGCAAATTTTGATGGGGGTACCCCTTATCGAAAATGCGAAAATTCGTAAAACTTTTTTTTTTCGAAAATCATAAAAGTGGTGATAGGCAAAGTTAGCTATGTTTATTAGCAGCACAAAACAGTCTTCATTTTAGCTGTGTCTCATTTTTTGACCAAGTTATGGCGAAAACGCCATTTGAAAAAATCCGATTTTTGACAAAAAATTTTTTTTATTTTTTTTTATATAAAAAATAATCACTATTTTTTCGATAGCAATAAAAATAGTTGTCCAAGAGTGGAGTGCCATACATCGATGAATTTGTAACAAAATTTCCTATCCACCTGTGTTCAAACCCGGAAGTTTTAGGAGGTTTCAATTTTTTGCAAATTTTGATGGGGGTACCCCTTATCGAAAATGCGAAAATTCGTAAAACTTTTTTTTTTCGAAAATCATAAAAGTGGTGATAGGCAAAGTTAGCTATGTTTATTAGCAGCACAAAACAGTCTTCATTTTAGCTGTGTCTCATTTTTTGACCAAGTTATGGCGAAAAACGCCATTTGAAAAAATCCGATTTTTGACAAAAAATTTTTTGTATTTTTTTTTATATAAAAAATAATCACTATTTTTTCGATAGCAATAAAAATAGTTGTCCAAGAGTGGAATGCCATACCTCGATGAATTTGTAACAAAATTTCCTATCCACCTGTGTTCAAACCCGGAAGTTTTAGGAGGTTTCAATTTTTTGCAAATTTTGATGGGGGTACCCCTTATCGAAAATGCGAAAATTCGTAAAACTTTTTTTTTTCGAAAATCATAAAAGTGGTGATAGGCAAAGTTAGCTATGTTTATTAGCAGCACAAAACAGTCTTCATTTTAGCTGTGTCTCATTTTTTGACCAAGTTATGGCGAAAACGCCATTTGAAAAAATCCGATTTTTGACAAAAAATTTTTTTTATTTTTTTTTATATAAAAAATAATCACTATTTTTTCGATAGCAATAAAAATAGTTGTCCAAGAGTGGAGTGCCATACATCGATGAATTTGTAACAAAATTTCCTATCCACCTGTGTTCAAACCCGGAAGTTTTAGGAGGTTTCAATTTTTTGCAAATTTTGATGGGGGTACCCCTTATCGAAAATGCGAAAATTCGTAAAACTTTTTTTTTTCGAAAATCATAAAAGTGGTGATAGGCAAAGTTAGCTATGTTTATTAGCAGCACAAAACAGTCTTCATTTTAGCTGTGTCTCATTTTTTGACCAAGTTATGGCGAAAAACGCCATTTGAAAAAATCCGATTTTTGACAAAAAATTTTTTGTATTTTTTTTTATATAAAAAATAATCACTATTTTTTCGATAGCAATAAAAATAGTTGTCCAAGAGTGGAAGTGCCATACATCGATGAATTTGTAACAAAATTTCCTATCCACCTGTGTTCAAACCCGGAAGTTTTAGGAGGTTTCAATTTTTTGCAAATTTTGATGGGGGTACCCCTTATCGAAAATGCGAAAATTCGTAAAACTTTTTTTTTTTCGAAAATCATAAAAGTGGTGATAGGCAAAGTTAGCTATGTTTATTAGCATCACAAAACAGTCTTCATTTTAGCTGTGTCTCATTTTTTGACCAAGTTATGGCGAAAACGCCATTTGAAAAAATCCGATTTTTGACAAAAAATTTTTTTTATTTTTTTTTATATAAAAAATAATCACTATTTTTTCGATAGCAATAAAAATAGTTGTCCAAGAGTGGAGTGCCATACATCGATGAATTTGTAACAAAATTTCCTATCCACCTGTGTTCAAACCCGGAAGTTTTAGGAGGTTTCAATTTTTTGCAAATTTTGATGGGGGTACCCCTTATCGAAAATGCGAAAATTCGTAAAACTTTTTTTTTTCGAAAATCATAAAAGTGGTGATAGGCAAAGTTAGCTATGTTTATTAGCAGCACAAAACAGTCTTCATTTTAGCTGTGTCTCATTTTTTGACCAAGTTATGGCGAAAACGCCATTTGAAAAAATCCGATTTTTGACAAAAAATTTTTTTTATTTTTTTTTATATAAAAAATAATCACTATTTTTTCGATAGCAATAAAAATAGTTGTCCAAGAGTGGAGTGCCATACATCGATGAATTTGTAACAAAATTTCCTATCCACCTGTGTTCAAACCCGGAAGTTTTAGGAGGTTTCAATTTTTTGCAAATTTTGATGGGGGTACCCCTTATCGAAAATGCGAAAATTCGTAAAACTTTTTTTTTTCGAAAATCATAAAAGTGGTGATAGGCAAAGTTAGCTATGTTTATTAGCATCACAAAACAGTCTTCATTTTAGCTGTGTCTCATTTTTTGACCAAGTTATGGCGAAAACGCCATTTGAAAAAATCCGATTTTTGACAAAAAATTTTTTTTATTTTTTTTTATATAAAAAATAATCACTATTTTTTCGATAGCAATAAAAATAGTTGTCCAAGAGTGGAGTGCCATACATCGATGAATTTGTAACAAAATTTCCTATCCACCTGTGTTCAAACCCGGAAGTTTTAGGAGGTTTCAATTTTTTGCAAATTTTGATGGGGGTACCCCTTATCGAAAATGCGAAAATTCGTAAAACTTTTTTTTTTCGAAAATCATAAAAGTGGTGATAGGCAAAGTTAGCTATGTTTATTAGCAGCACAAAACAGTCTTCATTTTAGCTGTGTCTCATTTTTTGACCAAGTTATGGCGAAAAACGCCATTTGAAAAAATCCGATTTTTGACAAAAAATTTTTTGTATTTTTTTTTATATAAAAAATAATCACTATTTTTTCGATAGCAATAAAAATAGTTGTCCAAGAGTGGAAGTGCCATACATCGATGAATTTGTAACAAAATTTCCTATCCACCTGTGTTCAAACCCGGAAGTTTTAGGAGGTTTCAATTTTTTGCAAATTTTGATGGGGGTACCCCTTATCGAAAATGCGAAAATTCGTAAAACTTTTTTTTTTCGAAAATCATAAAAGTGGTGATAGGCAAAGTTAGCTATGTTTATTAGCAGCACAAAACAGTCTTCATTTTAGCTGTGTCTCATTTTTTGACCAAGTTATGGCGAAAACGCCATTTGAAAAAATCCGATTTTTGACAAAAAATTTTTTTTATTTTTTTTTATATAAAAAATAATCACTATTTTTTCGATAGCAATAAAAATAGTTGTCCAAGAGTGGAATGCCATACCTCGATGAATTTGTAACAAAATTTCCTATCCACCTGTGTTCAAACCCGGAAGTTTTAGGAGGTTTCAATTTTTTGCAAATTTTGATGGGGGTACCCCTTATCGAAAATGCGAAAATTCGTAAAACTTTTTTTTTTCGAAAATCATAAAAGTGGTGATAGGCAAAGTTAGCTATGTTTATTAGCAGCACAAAACAGTCTTCATTTTAGCTGTGTCTCATTTTTTGACCAAGTTATGGCGAAAACGCCATTTGAAAAAATCCGATTTTTGACAAAAAATTTTTTTTATTTTTTTTTATATAAAAAATAATCACTATTTTTTCGATAGCAATAAAAATAGTTGTCCAAGAGTGGAGTGCCATACATCGATGAATTTGTAACAAAATTTCCTATCCACCTGTGTTCAAACCCGGAAGTTTTAGGAGGTTTCAATTTTTTGCAAATTTTGATGGGGGTACCCCTTATCGAAAATGCGAAAATTCGTAAAACTTTTTTTTTTCGAAAATCATAAAAGTGGTGATAGGCAAAGTTAGCTATGTTTATTAGCAGCACAAAACAGTCTTCATTTTAGCTGTGTCTCATTTTTTGACCAAGTTATGGCGAAAAACGCCATTTGAAAAAATCCGATTTTTGACAAAAAATTTTTTGTATTTTTTTTTATATAAAAAATAATCACTATTTTTTCGATAGCAATAAAAATAGTTGTCCAAGAGTGGAATGCCATACCTCGATGAATTTGTAACAAAATTTCCTATCCACCTGTGTTCAAACCCGGAAGTTTTAGGAGGTTTCAATTTTTTGCAAATTTTGATGGGGGTACCCCTTATCGAAAATGCGAAAATTCGTAAAACTTTTTTTTTTCGAAAATCATAAAAGTGGTGATAGGCAAAGTTAGCTATGTTTATTAGCATCACAAAACAGTCTTCATTTTAGCTGTGTCTCATTTTTTGACCAAGTTATGGCGAAAACGCCATTTGAAAAAATCCGATTTTTGACAAAAAATTTTTTTTATTTTTTTTTATATAAAAAATAATCACTATTTTTTCGATAGCAATAAAAATAGTTGTCCAAGAGTGGAGTGCCATACATCGATGAATTTGTAACAAAATTTCCTATCCACCTGTGTTCAAACCCGGAAGTTTTAGGAGGTTTCAATTTTTTGCAAATTTTGATGGGGGTACCCCTTATCGAAAATGCGAAAATTCGTAAAACTTTTTTTTTTCGAAAATCATAAAAGTGGTGATAGGCAAAGTTAGCTATGTTTATTAGCAGCACAAAACAGTCTTCATTTTAGCTGTGTCTCATTTTTTGACCAAGTTATGGCGAAAACGCCATTTGAAAAAATCCGATTTTTGACAAAAAATTTTTTTTATTTTTTTTTATATAAAAAATAATCACTATTTTTTCGATAGCAATAAAAATAGTTGTCCAAGAGTGGAGTGCCATACATCGATGAATTTGTAACAAAATTTCCTATCCACCTGTGTTCAAACCCGGAAGTTTTAGGAGGTTTCAATTTTTTGCAAATTTTGATGGGGGTACCCCTTATCGAAAATGCGAAAATTCGTAAAACTTTTTTTTTTCGAAAATCATAAAAGTGGTGATAGGCAAAGTTAGCTATGTTTATTAGCAGCACAAAACAGTCTTCATTTTAGCTGTGTCTCATTTTTTGACCAAGTTATGGCGAAAACGCCATTTGAAAAAATCCGATTTTTGACAAAAAATTTTTTTTATTTTTTTTTATATAAAAAATAATCACTATTTTTTCGATAGCAATAAAAATAGTTGTCCAAGAGTGGAGTGCCATACATCGATGAATTTGTAACAAAATTTCCTATCCACCTGTGTTCAAACCCGGAAGTTTTAGGAGGTTTCAATTTTTTGCAAATTTTGATGGGGGTACCCCTTATCGAAAATGCGAAAATTCGTAAAACTTTTTTTTTTCGAAAATCATAAAAGTGGTGATAGGCAAAGTTAGCTATGTTTATTAGCAGCACAAAACAGTCTTCATTTTAGCTGTGTCTCATTTTTTGACCAAGTTATGGCGAAAACGCCATTTGAAAAAATCCGATTTTTGACAAAAAATTTTTTTTATTTTTTTTTATATAAAAAATAATCACTATTTTTTCGATAGCAATAAAAATAGTTGTCCAAGAGTGGAATGCCATACCTCGATGAATTTGTAACAAAATTTCCTATCCACCTGTGTTCAAACCCGGAAGTTTTAGGAGGTTTCAATTTTTTGCAAATTTTGATGGGGGTACCCCTTATCGAAAATGCGAAAATTCGTAAAACTTTTTTTTTTCGAAAATCATAAAAGTGGTGATAGGCAAAGTTAGCTATGTTTATTAGCATCACAAAACAGTCTTCATTTTAGCTGTGTCTCATTTTTTGACCAAGTTATGGCGAAAACGCCATTTGAAAAAATCCGATTTTTGACAAAAAATTTTTTTTATTTTTTTTTATATAAAAAATAATCACTATTTTTTCGATAGCAATAAAAATAGTTGTCCAAGAGTGGAAGTGCCATACCTCGATGAATTTGTAACAAAATTTCCTATCCACCTGTGTTCAAACCCGGAAGTTTTAGGAGGTTTCAATTTTTTGCAAATTTTGATGGGGGTACCCCTTATCGAAAATGCGAAAATTCGTAAAACTTTTTTTTTTCGAAAATCATAAAAGTGGTGATAGGCAAAGTTAGCTATGTTTATTAGCAGCACAAAACAGTCTTCATTTTAGCTGTGTCTCATTTTTTGACCAAGTTATGGCGAAAACGCCATTTGAAAAAATCCGATTTTTGACAAAAAATTTTTTGTATTTTTTTTTATATAAAAAATAATCACTATTTTTTCGATAGCAATAAAAATAGTTGTCCAAGAGTGGAATGCCATACCTCGATGAATTTGTAACAAAATTTCCTATCCACCTGTGTTCAAACCCGGAAGTTTTAGGAGGTTTCAATTTTTTGCAAATTTTGATGGGGGTACCCCTTATCGAAAATGCGAAAATTTCGTAAAACTTTTTTTTTTCGAAAATCATAAAAGTGGTGATAGGCAAAGTTAGCTATGTTTATTAGCATCACAAAACAGTCTTCATTTTAGCTGTGTCTCATTTTTTGAGCAAGTTATGGCAAAAACGCCATTTGAAAAAATCCGATTTTTGACAAAAAATTTTTTGTATTTTTTTTTATATAAAAAATAATCACTATTTTTTCGATAGCAATAAAAATAGTTGTCCAAGAGTGGAATGCCATACCTCGATGAATTTGTAACAAAATTTCCTATCCACCTGTGTTCAAACCCGGAAGTTTTAGGAGGTTTCAATTTTTTGCAAATTTTGATGGGGGTACCCCTTATCGAAAATGCGAAAATTCGTAAAACTTTTTTTTTTCGAAAATCATAAAAGTGGTGATAGGCAAAGTTAGCTATGTTTATTAGCATCACAAAACAGTCTTCATTTTAGCTGTGTCTCATTTTTTGACCAAGTTATGGCGAAAACGCCATTTGAAAAAATCCGATTTTTGACAAAAAATTTTTTGTATTTTTTTTTATATAAAAAATAATCACTATTTTTTCGATAGCAATAAAAATAGTTGTCCAAGAGTGGAATGCCATACCTCGATGAATTTGTAACAAAATTTCCTATCCACCTGTGTTCAAACCCGGAAGTTTTAGGAGGTTTCAATTTTTTGCAAATTTTGATGGGGGTACCCCTTATCGAAAATGCGAAAATTCGTAAAACTTTTTTTTTTCGAAAATCATAAAAGTGGTGATAGGCAAAGTTAGCTATGTTTATTAGCATCACAAAACAGTCTTCATTTTAGCTGTGTCTCATTTTTTGACCAAGTTATGGCGAAAACGCCATTTGAAAAAATCCGATTTTTGACAAAAAATTTTTTTTATTTTTTTTTATATAAAAAATAATCACTATTTTTTCGATAGCAATAAAAATAGTTGTCCAAGAGTGGAATGCCATACCTCGATGAATTTGTAACAAAATTTCCTATCCACCTGTGTTCAAACCCGGAAGTTTTAGGAGGTTTCAATTTTTTGCAAATTTTGATGGGGGTACCCCTTATCGAAAATGCGAAAATTCGTAAAACTTTTTTTTTTTCGAAAATCATAAAAGTGGTGATAGGCAAAGTTAGCTATGTTTATTAGCAGCACAAAACAGTCTTCATTTTAGCTGTGTCTCATTTTTTGACCAAGTTATGGCGAAAACGCCATTTGAAAAAATCCGATTTTTGACAAAAAATTTTTTTTATTTTTTTTTATATAAAAAATAATCACTATTTTTTCGATAGCAATAAAAATAGTTGTCCAAGAGTGGAATGCCATACCTCGATGAATTTGTAACAAAATTTCCTATCCACCTGTGTTCAAACCCGGAAGTTTTAGGAGGTTTCAATTTTTTGCAAATTTTGATGGGGGTACCCCTTATCGAAAATGCGAAAATTCGTAAAACTTTTTTTTTTTCGAAAATCATAAAAGTGGTGATAGGCAAAGTTAGCTATGTTTATTAGCATCACAAAACAGTCTTCATTTTAGCTGTGTCTCATTTTTTGACCAAGTTATGGCAAAAACGCCATTTGAAAAAATCCGATTTTTGACAAAAAATTTTTTGTATTTTTTTTTATATAAAAAATAATCACTATTTTTTCGATAGCAATAAAAATAGTTGTCCAAGAGTGGAATGCCATACCTCGATGAATTTGTAACAAAATTTCCTATCCACCTGTGTTCAAACCCGGAAGTTTTAGGAGGTTTCAATTTTTTGCAAATTTTGATGGGGGTACCCCTTATCGAAAATGCGAAAATTCGTAAAACTTTTTTTTTTCGAAAATCATAAAAGTGGTGATAGGCAAAGTTAGCTATGTTTATTAGCAGCACAAAACAGTCTTCATTTTAGCTGTGTCTCATTTTTTGACCAAGTTATGGCGAAAACGCCATTTGAAAAAATCCGATTTTTGACAAAAAATTTTTTTTATTTTTTTTTATATAAAAAATAATCACTATTTTTTCGATAGCAATAAAAATAGTTGTCCAAGAGTGGAATGCCATACCTCGATGAATTTGTAACAAAATTTCCTATCCACCTGTGTTCAAACCCGGAAGTTTTAGGAGGTTTCAATTTTTTGCAAATTTTGATGGGGGTACCCCTTATCGAAAATGCGAAAATTCGTAAAACTTTTTTTTTTCGAAAATCATAAAAGTGGTGATAGGCAAAGTTAGCTATGTTTATTAGCAGCACAAAACAGTCTTCATTTTAGCTGTGTCTCATTTTTTGACCAAGTTATGGCGAAAACGCCATTTGAAAAAATCCGATTTTTGACAAAAAATTTTATTGTATTTTTTTTTATATAAAAAATAATCACTATTTTTTCGATAGCAATAAAAATAGTTGTCCAAGAGTGGAATGCCATACCTCGATGAATTTGTAACAAAATTTCCTATCCACCTGTGTTCAAACCCGGAAGTTTTAGGAGGTTTCAATTTTTTGCAAATTTTGATGGGGGTACCCCTTATCGAAAATGCGAAAATTCGTAAAACTTTTTTTTTTCGAAAATCATAAAAGTGGTGATAGGCAAAGTTAGCTATGTTTATTAGCAGCACAAAACAGTCTTCATTTTAGCTGTGTCTCATTTTTTGAGTAAGTTATGGCAAAAACGCCATTTGAAAAAATCCGATTTTTGACAAAAAATTTTTTGTATTTTTTTTTATATAAAAAATAATCACTATTTTTTCGATAGCAATAAAAATAGTTGTCCAAGAGTGGAATGCCATACCTCGATGAATTTGTAACAAAATTTCCTATCCACCTGTGTTCAAACCCGGAAGTTTTAGGAGGTTTCAATTTTTTGCAAATTTTGATGGGGGTACCCCTTATCGAAAATGCGAAAATTCGTAAAACTTTTTTTTTTCGAAAATCATAAAAGTGGTGATAGGCAAAGTTAGCTATGTTTATTAGCAGCACAAAACAGTCTTCATTTTAGCTGTGTCTCATTTTTTGACCAAGTTATGGCGAAAACGCCATTTGAAAAAATCCGATTTTTGACAAAAAATTTTTTTTATTTTTTTTTATATAAAAAATAATCACTATTTTTTCGATAGCAATAAAAATAGTTGTCCAAGAGTGGAATGCCATACCTCGATGAATTTGTAACAAAATTTCCTATCCACCTGTGTTCAAACCCGGAAGTTTTAGGAGGTTTCAATTTTTTGCAAATTTTGATGGGGGTACCCCTTATCGAAAATGCGAAAATTCGTAAAACTTTTTTTTTTCGAAAATCATAAAAGTGGTGATAGGCAAAGTTAGCTATGTTTACTAGCAGCACAAAACAGTCTTCATTTTAGCTGTGTCTCATTTTTTGACCAAGTTATGGCGAAAACGCCATTTGAAAAAATCCGATTTTTGACAAAAAATTTTTTTTATTTTTTTTTATATAAAAAATAATCACTATTTTTTCGATAGCAATAAAAATAGTTGTCCAAGAGTGGAATGCCATACCTCGATGAATTTGTAACAAAATTTCCTATCCACCTGTGTTCAAACCCGGAAGTTTTAGGAGGTTTCAATTTTTTGCAAATTTTGATGGGGGTACCCCTTATCGAAAATGCGAAAATTCGTAAAACTTTTTTTTTTCGAAAATCATAAAAGTGGTGATAGGCAAAGTTAGCTATGTTTACTTAGCAGCACAAAACAGTCTTCATTTTAGCTGTGTCTCATTTTTTGACCAAGTTATGGCGAAAACGCCATTTGAAAAAATCCGATTTTTGACAAAAAATTTTTTTTATTTTTTTTTATATAAAAAATAATCACTATTTTTTCGATAGCAATAAAAATAGTTGTCCAAGAGTGGAATGCCATACCTCGATGAATTTGTAACAAAATTTCCTATCCACCTGTGTTCAAACCCGGAAGTTTTAGGAGGTTTCAATTTTTTGCAAATTTTGATGGGGGTACCCCTTATCGAAAATGCGAAAATTCGTAAAACTTTTTTTTTTCGAAAATCATAAAAGTGGTGATAGGCAAAGTTAGCTATGTTTATTAGCATCACAAAACAGTCTTCATTTTAGCTGTGTCTCATTTTTTGAGCAAGTTATGGCAAAAACGCCATTTGAAAAAATCCGATTTTTGACAAAAAATTTTTTGTATTTTTTTTTATATAAAAATAATCACTATTTTTTCGATAGCAATAAAAATAGTTGTCCAAGAGTGGAATGCCATACCTCGATGAATTTGTAACAAAATTTCCTATCCACCTGTGTTCAAACCCGGAAGTTTTAGGAGGTTTCAATTTTTTGCAAATTTTGATGGGGGTACCCCTTATCGAAAATGCGAAAATTCGTAAACCTTTTTTTTTTCGAAAATCATAAAGGTGGTGATAGGCAAATTAGCTATGTTAGCTATGCTTATTAGCAGCACAAAACAGTCTTCATTTTAGCTGTGTCTCATTTTTTGACCAAGTTATGGCGAAAACGCCATTTGAAAAAATCCGATTTTTGACAAAAAATTTTATTGATTTTTTTTATATAAAAAATAATCACTATTTTTTCGATAGCAATAAAATAGTTGTCCAAGAGTGGAATGCCATACCTCGATGAATTTGTAACAAAATTTCCTATCCACCTGTGTTCAAACCCGGAAGTTTTAGGAGGTTTCAATTTTTTGCAAATTTTGATGGGGGTACCCCTTATCGAAAATGCGAAAATTCGTAAAACTTTTTTTTTTCGAAAATCATAAAAGTGGTGATAGGCAAAGTTAGCTATGTTTATTAGCAGCACAAAACAGTCTTCATTTTAGCTGTGTCTCATTTTTTGACAAAGTTATGGCGAAAACGCCATTTGAAAAAATCCGATTTTTGACAAAAAATTTTATTGATTTTTTTTTATATAAAAAATAATCACTATTTTTTCGATAGCAATAAAATAGTTGTCCAAGAGTGGAATGCCATACCTCGATGAATTTGTAACAAAATTTCCTATCCACCTGTGTTCAAACCCGGAAGTTTTAGGAGGTTTAAATTTTTTGCAAATTTTGATGGGGGTACCCCTTATCGAAAATGCGAAAATTCGTAAACCTTTTTTTTTTCGAAAATCATAAAAGTGGTGATAGGCAAATTAGCTATGTTAGCTATGCTTATTAGCAGCACAAAACAGTCTTCATTTTAGCTGTGTCTCATTTTTTGACCAAGTTATGGCGAAAACGCCGTTTGAAAAAATACGATTTTTGACAAAAAATTTTTTTTATTTTTTTTTATGTACAAAATAATCACTATTTTTTCGATAGCAATAAAAATAGTTAACCAAGAGTGGAATGCCATACCTCGATGAATTTGTAACAAAATTTCCTATCCACCTGTGTTCAAACCCGGAAGTTTTAGGAGGTTTCAATTTTTTGCAAATTTTGATGGGGGTACCCCTTATCGAAAATGCGAAAATTTGTAAAACTTTTTTTTTTCGAAAATCATAAAAGTGGTGATAGGCAAAGTTAGCTATGTTTATTAGCAGCACAAAACAGTCTTCATTTTAGCTGTGTCTCATTTTTTGACCAAGTTATGGCGAAAACGCCAGTTTGAAAAAATACGATTTTTGACAAAAATTTGTTGTATTTTTTTTTATATAAAAAATAATCACTATTTTTTCGATAGCAATAAAAATATGTTGTCCAAGAGTGGAATGCCATACCTCGATGAATTTGTAACAAAATTTCCTATCCACCTGTGTTCAAACCCGGAAGTTTTAGGAGGTTTCAATTTTTTGCATATTTTGATGGGGGTACCCCTTATCGAAAATGCGAAAATTTGTAAAACTTTTTTTTTTCGAAAATCATAAAAAGTGGTGATAGGCAAAGTTAGCTATTATTAGCAGCACAAAACAGTCTTCATTTTAGCTGTGTCTCAATTTTTGACCAAGTTATGGCGAAAACGCCGTTTGAAAAAATACGATTTTTGACAAACAATTTTTTTTATTTTTTTTTATGTACAAAGTAATCACTATTTCTTCGATAGCAATAAAAATAGTTGTCCAAGAGTGGAATGCCATACCTCGATGAATTTGTAACAAAATTTCCTATCCACCTGTGTTCAAACCCGGAAGTTTTAGGAGGTTTCAATTTTTTGGAAATTTTGATGGGGGTACCCCTTATCGAAAATGCGAAAATTCGTAAAACTTTTTTTTTTCGAAAATCATAAAGGTGGTGATAGGCAAAGTTAGCTATGTTTATTAGCAGCACAAAACAGTCTTCATTTTAGCTGTGTCTCATTTTTTGACCAAGTTATGGCGAAAACGCCATTTGAAAAAATCCGATTTTTGACAAAAAAATTTTTTGATTTTTTTTTATATAAAAAATAATCACTATTTTTTCGATAGCAATAAAATAGTTGTCCAAGAGTGGAATGCCATACCTCGACGAATTTGTAACAAAATTTCCTATCCACCTGTGTTCAAACCCGGAAGTTTTAGGAGGTTTCAATTTTTTGGAAATTTTGATGGGGGTACCCCTTATCGAAAATGCGAAAATTTGTAAAACTTTATGGCGAAAACGCCGTTTGAAAAAATACGATTTTTGACAAAAAATTTTTTTTATTTTTTTTTATATAAAAAATAATCACTATTTTTTCGATAGCAATAAAATAGTTGTCCAAGAGTGGAATGCCATACCTCGACGAATTTGTAACAAAATTTCCTATCCACCTGTGTTCAAACCCGGAAGTTTTAGGAGGTTTCAATTTTTTGCAAATTTTGATGGGGGTACCCCTTATCGAAAATGCGAAAATTCGTAAAACTTTTTTTTTTCGAAAATCATAAAAGTGGTGATAGGCAAAGTTAGCTATGTTTACTAGCAGCACAAAACAGTCTTCATTTTAGCTGTGTCTCATTTTTTGACCAAGCTATGGCGAAAACGCCATTTGAAAAAATCAGATTTTTGACAAAAAATTTTTTTTATTTTTTTTTATGTACAAAGTAATCACTATTTTTTCGATAGCAATAAAAATAGTTGTCCAAGAGTGGAATGCCATACCTCGATGAATTTGTAACAAAACTTCCTATCCACCTGTGTTCAAACCCGGAAGTTTTAGGAGGTTTCAATTTTTTGCAAATTTTGATGGGGGTACCCCTTATCGAAAATGCGAAAATTTGTAAAACTTTTTTTTTTCGAAAATCATAAAAGTGGTGATAGGCAAAGTTAGCTATGTTTATTAGCAGCACAAAACAGTCTTCATTTTAGCTGTGTCTCATTTTTTGACAAAGTTATGGCGAAAACGCCGTTTGAAAAAATACGATTTTTGACAAAAAATTTTTTTTATTTTTTTTTATGTACAAAGTAATCACTATTTTTTCGATAGCAATAAAAATAGTTGTCCAAGAGTGGAATGCCATACCTCGATGAATTTGTAACAAAACTTCCTATCCACCTGTGTTCAAACCCGGAAGTTTTAGGAGGTTTCAATTTTTTGGAAATTTTGATGGGGGTACCCCTTATCGAAAATGCGAAAATTTGTAAAACTTTTTTTTTTCGAAGATCATAAAAGTGGTGATAGGCAAAGTTAGCTATGTTTATTAGCAGCACAAAACAGTCTTCATTTTAGCGGTGTCTCATTTTTTGACCAAGTTATGGCGAAAACGCCGTTTGAAAAAATACGATTTTTGACAAAAAATTTTTTTTATTTTTTTTTATGTACAAAGTAATCACTATTTTTTCGATAGCAATAAAAATAGTTGTCCAAGAGTGGAATGCAATACCTCGATGAATTTGTAACAAAATTTCCTATCCACCTGTGTTCAAACCCGGAAGTTTTAGGAGGTTGTACCCCTTATCGAAAATGCGAAAATTTGTAAAACTTTTTTTTTTCGAAAATCATAAAAGTGGTGATAGGCAAAGCTAGCTATGTTTACTAGCAGCACAAAACAGTCTTCATTTTAGGTGTGTCACAAGTGTTGAGACAAGTTATGGCGAAAACCCTATTTTTAAATTTCTACAATATCGTAAAATCAAAAATATTACAAAAAAATTAAAAAAAATGAATTTCTAAATTTAAATGCAGATTTTTAGAGAATTACGCCAGAAACATTTAGAGGTATGCCACTTCAAGATCCGATTAAGATAAGTTGAGTTATTTAGTTGGAAGCGTGTAAAGAGTGTAAAGGGTATGTTAGGCTCGTTGAAAAGTATGCAACAGAGTAGTGGAAAGCGTTTCCAAGCGATAGATATAAATTTTCCCCGCGCTTCATTATCTAAGTAAGGGGTAGCTAATAGTCGCGGCATTTGGCTTTGGAATTATTTTGAATATGGCTTAAGATAGTATAGAATTGCAGTCCCAATCCATTTCATTAAAGTAAACAGTCAAAAAAGTCCTTTCATGCCTTCTTAACTTTATTTGGATTGAATAAAAAAAAAGTCGTCAAAATGTAATATAATCGTTATTTTTCGAAGTGATCCTCTTAATGCTTCAATGCTTCAGGCGGTACTCGTAGCCCCCATTGGAAGCGTAGGAACCCGATTTGTGTCCAGATCCGAAGCTGGATCCAAAGCCAGATCCGTGGCCAGAGCGCAGACCCGATCCTTGGAGCAATCCATGGCTGGAGCCAGATCCGAATCCGTGGCCAGATCCCGAGCCCGATCCCGAGTAGCTCACATGGGAGACAGCTGGGGCGGCATAGGTCCTGCTGGAAACCGATGGAGCGGCATACGATCCATGGGAGACCGATGAAGTGGAGTATGACGATCCGTGGGATACTGCTGGGGCGGAGTAAGTGGTGGCAGCCGGTGCGAGATATTGCCTGGAAGGAGCGGCCACTGGTGCTGAATAGCTCGTGTGGGAGGCAGCTGGGGCGGAATAGGAGCTATAGGATGCAACTGGAGCTGAGTAGGAGCCGCTAGATCCTCCCGAAGAGGAGTAGGATCCATGCGACACGGCTGGCGCGGAATAGGTCTTGTGCGACACGGCGGGAGCGGAGTAACTGCTGTGGGACACTGCTGCGGGTGCTAGGTACTGCCTGGATGGAGTGGCCACGGGAGCGGAGTAGCTGGTGCGCGAAGCAGCGGAGTACGATCCATGTGATACGGATGGGGCGGCGTACGAGCTGTGGGATACAGCTGGTGCGGAGTACGAGACATGGGATGCAGATGCAGCTGGAGCGGAGTACGAGACATGGGACACTGATGGAGCGGAGTAGGAGGAGCCTCCCGAGCTGAAGCTGCCATGCGATGCAGCCGGAGCTAGGTACTGCCTGGAAGGAGCTGCCACGGATTGGGACCTGCGGGCATAGGTGGCCGCAGGAGCTGCATACGATCCCGAGGAACTGGACGCCGCTGCACTGTATCCACTCTGGGCGCCCACTTTCGGCGGCAGATAGGTGTTACTCAATGGTGTCACCAGGCCCACGGTGGCCAGAGTCAGAATCAGAGTGGCAAAGGAGTGCTGCAATGTACAGTGTGAGTGCCAGTGGCATTCGGGTATGTTTTTAATTTATAATTGTATATGTACTTACCATCTTAATGGACCTATGGGCTTTAAGCGTTTTCTAGCTGCTGTTTCAGCGTTGTGGGAAGTGAAACTGATGGCACAACAGAAGTGAGCCGGCACTTTTATAGGAGACTTTAGACCCCAAACAGCACACATATAGGTGTGCAGGTGAGTACAAATCTTTCAATCCCCGAAATAGGAAAAGATAATAGAAGAAAACGAAGTGAAGCGCAAAAAACAAAAAAGAAGCATTACCATTAGAACGCAATGGAATGGGGCGGCAAGAGTTAGTGGTGCTGATGATCATAGTTTCGCTGGCTGCTGTTCGTCCAGCAAGCACTGGACTACATGGTAGGGGTTCCCGAATGCTAATCACTTAACTAAATTAACTAAATTAAATACACCTAATTAGTGCATATAAATGATTAAATATGCACATACACTGGTACATATGTGTACAATCGCTTAGTGTGGAAAGCAACCTCAGGCTTCTGGGCTGTTGATATCTGTTACTTGTATCTACTTGTATCTGAAACAAGTATAAATACAAGTATCTTATACTTGTTACTATGTTGACTGATTCAAAAACTTGCTGCATAGTGCACAGTGAAGAATGGCGCGATAGGAGGATGTCGTAGACTCTATTTATTTGACCGTTTATTTTTAGCCCTGTCCATTTCGGAAGTCGCCGAAAGTAATTAATGATTCGCTGTGCCGCGGGTGAGAAGTTCAATCCCGGCTAAAACAAACCCTCAAGACGTTAGCTAGACGTTCGCTTCACAGTTCAGCGACTGGGGATCGAATCGCAATCGATTGAATTGAATTCTTATATCGAATGTTGGCTAGAGTGCCCCCCATGCAATGTAAGCCCGCATCCTAAAGCCACGATTAATTATAATCCGCGGGCTTATAATATCGGGCTTAATGTTCGGGCAGCGTTTTTGCTTGTACCCAAGTGTTTATGTCTTTTGCGTGCGTTTATATAATTAAAACAGAATGCTAACTGAAGAGGAATTAACAACAAACAAAAAATCGCTGAATACAGCAGAAGAAACAGGGTGATATGATCATTGTGGATGTTCAAAAACTCCCTTGTGGGTCGGGTCTACATACTCGTACGTACATATATGGTCATGCAATTTGCGTGCATCAAAATGTCAGAGTCATTTGGGGGAATTTCTCGTTGAACAATTTATCGCCATAGCTGTTATAATAAGCACTTAATCTACTACCTGTTTCTTGTTGTCAAAATGGCTTGAATAAGGCGATTATGAGAAACCATATGCGAGTGTGAAAATATGAGCCAACGCCTAAACTATTTATTGTAGGAAGACACATTCAAAGTTGTCAGCTGCTAATATACCATTTTGGTTGGGAAAATGTGTTAAGCACTTTTTGAAGAGTACCGTTTCCTGCTTCCTGAAACCACTATACCCGATTCAATTAGGGTACATCAAGATGGCAAAAAACACGACTTCGCTTTGAGCTGTGTACTTGAATAAGGTGAATAGTTAATGTGGGTTGTTTCGCCAGTTCACTTTTGATTGAGGATCGGTTGGATGGAGTCACCTCTACGCAGAAAAGTAGTTAGTTCTTCGAATTCTTCCTGTGCACTGAATCACCCAGTTGTTTAGTTTTAAACGAAGTGTGCTATGTTATTTTATTTTTGTTCAGTGAAAATGTGTAGCGTGTGGAGGTCAAGACTTATGGAAACATACCTAAATGACAGGTATCAGAGGATTTAAATTAAATATAATAAATTCTGGGTTACAATTTTCCAGATATCATCAAAATTGTGTTACATCTCAGAAAAGAACTAAACTCTACAGTTTACAGTTGTTTCTACTACTTATTTTATTTTTAAAAATCCACTTAAATCAATCAAGTTTTGGACTTTTGGGCCAGATCCTTGGCATAGGCCACGAACAGGATGTTGTGCTTGCTGGCCACCGGCTTCCCGTCGTCCTGGTCGTGCCGCACCTGCAGGGTATCCGAGTCCAGGGTAACACTGCCCACCAGTTGACCCGGCTTCAGGTAGTAGCTCTCGCCCAGGGATGTGGGTCGATGCTCCGTGACGAAGTGATACCGCATCGGTTCCATCTCCTCGATGACCAGCTTGGGTCTGCTGGTGGTGACGGCGATGAGCGTCGATTCCATTTCGGTTTGGCTTACGGGTTGGGCGCCAGTTGATGCTAGCAGCGCCATTGCAAAGATCACAACACTTGACTTGGTCCACATGATTGAAAAGTTCGTATCCGAAATGCGATTCCTGCTGCGGACGATGGCTCAATGCATTCCCGATCCGATCTGCAGCATCCTTTTATATCCTGGCCTGCAGGAAGAGCCCCCTTTCGCCGAGCTAATGGCCTGATTCTTGGGGATCTCATCGCCTTTCGATGGCTTTGCCTCACTGCCAATGTTCGCCCTGCTCTCGCTTTGCGCATAACAAGTTTTTGGACATTAACCCGATTTCGATTTATATATATTCGGTATATATTTCGGTATATATATGCATACATATATATGTCGGGTGTATATAATGCACACACGCCACTTTGGTCCATTCACAAGAGAAACCCCGATGAGGCAGTGGAAAGAGCCCACAGAAATGCAAATTCGGACATCCAATTCGCCATATGGATGTATATGCATATATGCGTGTATATCCGTATAGGGTATAGAGTGGGACTCGCCTGACGACAGATATAAATTCACATTGCCAGTTGCACGATCGTGGTGCTTTCATTTGAGTTTTGTTTTTTTTTCCCACCTCGAAACGTATAATTAATAAGCTCGACTTTTAATGGCATATAAATGTTTGCTAGACGCGTTTATTTATCATTTAGCTTGATATATGTACGTATTTATGAGTTCTCGAATCCGTCGCTACCTCTATGGCAATATTCTCAGATTTGTATAACTTTTCGCTGGCACATTTTCATGGGTGGTAAAGTCGTAAATTGGATTGCAATAAAGGTCTAGAGACCGTTGACTGCTTAATTGGCCAGCAGATGTGATGTTGCGATTTTATGACAATTTTATGGGACTTAACGGACACAAGATGAAATTTGAGTGGGCTTCACTTATTGTTATGCTTAAAAAATTGATTTGCAATTTTTGGAAGCTGTGCCATAAACTTAATTACTGAAATATTATCCAAAAATCGTGCTATCTATTATTTAAAACCTGGTCTTAATTACACAGGGAATCGAATCTGAGATTATCTAGTATTTTACGGTTTTTTAATGTAAATATCATTTAAATTTTATGGCCAGGTATTGTTTCCAAATCTAAGGAATATCTTAAATATTTTGTTAGGTGTAATTCAGTTTTTTCCCGGATATATAAAAACCTACTTAAAACGGAAAAAAGCTAGATTTTATTATTGCAAAGAACTAGGATTAGGTCAGCAATATGTAGCATTTAAGGACTCTATTCGAAGTTGTAGATTAAATATATTAAAGTTTATATTAAAATGAGAAATGTTGAAGATAATATACGAGGTAGTGTGACCAATTCAACAAATTAATCATAAAAACTTAGTAACCAAACGCCAAATGCCAAGTATTTCGATTAAGGAGAATGTTTGCTAATGGTATATTTTTAAATATAAAATGAAAGACTTCTCTGTTTTAGACATATTCGATTTATTGTAAGAAAAAAAAACGTTCTCGTCGTATGATTAGCTTCGTTTTGGGATGCAGTCTCTAGTAGACGTATCCGCCGTTGGAGCCGTACACGGTGCCGGAGGATCCGGAGTAGCTGCTGACCACAGCAGGAGCGGAGTAGGTCTTGGCCACCACTGGAGCGGTGTAGGTGGACACAGCGGGAGCGGTGTAGGTGGACACGGCTGGAGCGGAGTAGGTCTTGACCACAGCTGGGGCGGTGTAGGTCTTGGCCACAACGGGAGCAGTGTAGGTGGACACAGCAGGAGCGGTGTAGGTGGACACAGCAGGAGCGGAGTAGGTCTTGACCACAGCGGGGGCGGCATAGGTCTTGGCCACAACGGGAGCGGTGTAGGTCTTGGCCACCACTGGGGCGGTGTAGGTGGACACAGCAGGAGCGGAATAAGTCCTGGCCACCACTGGAGCGGTGTAGGTGGACACAGCTGGGGCGGAGTAGGTCTTCACAACAGCGGGAGCGGTGTAGGTCTTGGCCACCACTGGAGCGGTGTAGGTGGACACAGCGGGAGCGGTGTAGGTGGACACAGCAGGAGCGGAGTAGGTCTTGACCACAGCGGGGGCAGCATAGGTCTTGGCCACAACGGGAGCGGTGTAGGTCTTGGCCACCACTGGGGCGGTGTAGGTGGACACAGCTGGGGCGGAATAGGTCTTGGCCACAACGGGGGCGGTGTAGGTGGACACAGCTGGAGCGGTGTAGGTGGACACGGCTGGGGCGGTGTAGGTCTTGACCACAGCCGGGGCGGTGTAGGTCTTGGCCACAGCAGGAGCGGTGTAGGTGGACACAGCAGGAGCGGTGTAGGTAGACACAGCAGGAGCGGTGTAGGTGGACACAGCAGGAGCAGAGTAGGTCTTCACAACAGCGGGGGCGGTGTAGGTCTTGGCCACCACAGCGGGAGCGGAGTAGGAAGAGTAGGTGGAGACAGCTGGGGCGGAGTAGGTGGTCTTGGACACCACTGGAGCCACATAGCTGGCAGCGGGCTGCTCGTAGGTCTCCTCAGCGGCGGTCTCAACGGCGGCCTCGACGGCAGCTGGAGCGGCATAGGATTCGCTGGTGTAGGAGGCAGCTGGAGCGGAGTAGGACTCGCTCTCGTAGGTGGTGGCGGCGGCGACGGGAGCCACGTAGGTCTCGGAGGCGGCGACCTCGACGGGAGCGGCCTGGTAGGACTCGTAGCTGGCGGATGCAGCGGCCGAGTGGGGAGGCAAGTAGGTGCTGGCCAGGTGGCTGACATCGGCGGAGGCCACAGCCAGAAGGGCGAGCGAGAGGATGGCGAAGAATTTCTAAAATCGATTGGAAGGAGCCATATTTAGAATCTCATTTGGCCGAAGGAGTTCCCTATATTCCGGGGAGCAGGATCTCTCTGAAATCTGAAGCTTACCATGTTGATGGGACCGAAGTTGTGGGAACACTAGTACCTTTTCCACAGCCAAACTGCCTATTTATAGTCACCGAAAATGTCTGGCCAACTTGATACACGAATGTCAAAAGGCGCTACAAAAAACCAGAACAAAACGCAGACCGATGGCAATACAAACTATATCGTCTATACCCAAAAACCCGACATTAGAAAATAAAAGAGCCATAATAATGAAGCTTTTCGTCTGCGAAGCTCATTAGTCGCCCATAATATTCCGACTTTTCTCTGTTTCACTCCCCTGCTGATTCTGATTCTGATTCTGATTCCCATTCGCATTCTCATTCTGAATCTAAATCCAATTCTGTTCGCTGATCGGTGATGATGATGTTGTTGATGATATACTATACATGAGCAATGGCAAACACGGGCTGTACGAAACTCGTTATTGAACTCCATTCATAAGTCGGTTCCGTCTTACCCACCCATCATCCATCAAAGCGGAATCGGAGTTTTGCAAAGGCAATAAGCTACATACACGTACATACACGTACATACACGTACATACACGTACATACTCGTACATCCCAGAGCCCTCAAAGAAGAGTAATGTTAACCTGAAATTCTGAACAGTTACTCCATTAATCATTGGCGGGGAATTACCCGGAAAACAATGGCTTACATTGGGTTAAACTGGTATGGAAATAGCCTGAAGATGTACCCCACATCTTTTTTTGGTACCATTTTTTTTGGTTCCCCTTGTAACCTTGTAACATAGTAAAGTCATATTTTTTTTATATTTAGTGTTGTTCCCGTTCTCTTGTCATCTAACAAATTAATTATGATACTATTTTTAGGTTCTTATGAGCCCAGTAATTACACTTTATTAATTGCCGATCGAAACATCAATAAATATCAGCAGCTTCAGTATTCGCTTTGGCTATTAGATTATAATGTATCTAATTGATAATTTATTATATTTCAAAACCGCTTTGGGTTGATTTCAATTGGTGGCTTAACGCTTGGCGAAATGGTCATAATTCAAGCCACACATTGAAGATGAAGTCTAGCGATATGTACTGGAATTTAAAGATTTATTATACCTAATTATAATACCTAAGATATATATATCTTATATATTATCTTATATATCTTAAGATATATATCTTACAGTATCTTTTTTGAACTCCAATGGCAAAGGAATCCTACCCATTAAGTCTCTCGATGCAAAGAAACTGAACAGTAGCTTAGAAATAAATCGCTCATTTAAGTTAAAGTGATGGTTAATAAATCTTGTTCCGTGGTAGTTCCTCTGTGATTATCATAACAGTGCCATTGAACATAATCCGGGTTTCTGGGTGTCATCATATCGCATGTAGATCATATCCATGTCTGTATTGTAAACAGTGTTGCTGAAGCAACAATACGACCGGTTTTCATTTCCAGGTCTTGCTCAAAATCGCTCTGAAGTAGATAATTATTTCATACTCACATCGAATGTCTCACCACTTGCCCCTTTCTTTTGATATATTTAAATATAAAACCCATTTTATATAACAACAACAATTTATTGGTTAACAATAAGGTACTAGAAATTGGCTACGTAACACTAAGTTCAGCTGAATCAGCGATTATCGTGGAGCGTGGAATCCCCAACTCGATGCGAGTTCGGACCTCCGCTGGGGTCCTTTCACGGGCATCCTACTTGTACAGGTAACCACCGTTGGAGGCGTAGCTGGTTCCGATCTCCACGGGACCGGAAACTGGAACTGCCTGCTGGGGAATGGCAGCTGGAGCGGCAACTTGAACTGGAGCAGGAGCGGGCTGGGTGTAGGTTACCTGCTGTTCCACCGCTGGTGGAGAGTACTGCACAATGGGTTGGGCTGGCTGTTGGATTTGGATGGGGGCAGGTGGTGCTGGCACAAAGGAGTGCTGCAGCTGAACTGGGACAGGTGCTGGAGCTGGGGCAGGGATGGAAATTGGAGTCGGAGCCGAGATCACCACGGGTGCTGGAGCAGGAAGGGACACCTGAACCGGTGCTGGAGCAGGAAGGGAAACCTGAACCGGTGCTGGAGCTGAAGCTTGCTGAGGAGCCTGGTAGGAGTGACTACTGTACCGAGGCTGCTGCACAAACTGCTGAACGGGCTCAGGGATGGAAACGGGAGCAGGAGCGAAGTAACTCTGCTCGATCACAGGGGCTTGCTGAATTGCCTCTTGAACCACAGAAGCTGGAGCGGAGTATGTCTGCTGAACCACAGGAGCAGGAGCTGGAGCAGAGTAGCTTTGCTGAACCCTAGAAGCTGGAGCAGAGTAGCTCTGCTGAACCACAGGAGCGGAGTAGGTCTGCTGAATCACAGGAGCTGGAGCTGGAGCAGAGTAGCTCTGCTGAATCACAGGAGCAGGAGCTGGAGCAGAGTAGCTCTGCTGAACCACAGGAGCGGAGTAGGTCTGCTGAATCACAGGAGCTGGAGCTGGAGCTGGAGCAGAGTAGCTCTGCTCAATCACAGGAGCGGGGGCTGGAGCGGAGTAGCTCTGCTGAGCCACAGGAGCGGAGTAGCTCTGCTGAATCACAGGAGCGGGAGCTGGTGCAGAGTAGCTCTGCTGAATCACAGGTGCCTCCTGAACCGCTTGCTGCACCACTGCAGCTGGAACGGAGTACGTCTGCTGAGGTACTGGAGCAGGGGCGGAATAGGTCTGTTGAACGACTGGAGCCGGAGCTGGAGCAGCGTAAGTCTGCTGAACTGCTGGGGCAGGAGCACTAAAGAATTGTTCCTGAACTGGAGCTGGAGCTAGAGCCGGAGCAGGAGCGGAGTAAGTCTGCTGAGCTACAGGAGCAGGAGCGTTGTAAATTTGTTCCGGGGCCACTAGAGCGGGAGCTGAATAAGTCTGCTGCACTGCCTGGACAGGAGCGGGAGCGGTGTAAGTCTGTTCCTGTACAACTGGTGCGGGTGCGGAGTATGGCTGCTGGACCACGGGAACAGGAGCTGGAGAGGAGTAGGTCTGGATCACCTGGCGCTGTTCCTTCACTGCAGGAACTGGAATCGCAACTGGAGCGGGTGCAGGGGCGGTGTAAGTGGTCGTGTAGGTCTCCGGCTGTGGCACAATGCTCGCAACCACTGGCTCCGGAGCGGGCACAAATTGCTGGACAGGAGTGGGTGGTAGATAGGCGTTCTTCACCGCCGTCTGGGTGGCAATCACCGGCCTGGGTGCTTCATAGATCACCTGCGGAGCCAGCTGTTGAATCTCTACGGACGCCGGTGCGGAAGCTGGAGCGGAAAGTATCACTGGAGCAGGTGCTGGAATGGAAACTGGAGCTGGGGCTGCTGCACCCTGATATTGCTGCTGGATGGTGAAGCTGGCCAGTGGCACCGACGCCTGAATGGACTCCACATGGGGCTGGATCTGCGACTGGATGTGCTGCTCGAGCTGAGGCTGCACCAACTGCTGGAAGCTCGGCGCAGCGGACAGCTCCTTGGTCGGCAGAGGTGGCAGATACTGGGCGCCCGGGCGTCCACTGACCACAACCAAGCTGAGAGCAGCCACAACGATGAAGGCGTAGGGTTTCTGGACAAGAGACACATCACTTGGTTAATCACTTGAACAAAAAAATAGATGGAAATTGAGATGGCCACTTACCATCTTCACTGGGGGTCACTAAGTCTGAGGAAGCTAGAGGTGCACCGAACGAACGTAACCGATTAACTGATGGCCAACTTGGAGACCCGGTCTGCATTTATAGTTGGCAGCTCTCCCCTTAATTGGTGCGATATGTCTCTATGCCATATGCAATCCGCCATCTGCCAGATGTTACAAATACCTTGGCGGGGGGGGAATGCTAATGCAGATGGCCAACAATGAAATCATGCAAAACACATCTTATTTCGCTGCGGATTATTAAATGGCCAAAAGCACGACTCACACCGCACACTCGCCAAAGACTGTGTGTGATAACAAACAGCCCAAATTGGCCAAATACGTCCAAGTTTTTATGGTGCATTTTTTATTTTCGCTCAGGACTCAACCTGTTATTAAAACAACACATCTTTTCACTGGGAATGCAAAATAAGAGTGCAAGAAAAATATATAGATGATAATATAAATTATAAGAAAATACATTTTTTGATTCCATGCAAGCAGATTAATACGTTCGCTGTTGCTTTTGATATATTTAAATATAAAACCCATTTTATATACCAACAACAATTTATTGGTTAACAATAAGGTACTAGAAATTTTAGATTCCATGTAAGCAGATTAATACGTTCGCTGTTGCTTAGGTTTTCTGTACCACCCATCATTTTCTCTCGGTGCATCTATGGGGAAAACATAGCTCAAATATTTATCAATCGCTTGCTGGCTGGGATTGTGTCCATCTGGGCAATTGACACCTTGGCCACTTTAACTTAAGTGCATCGCACTTCTGCTTTTAGCTGGTTATACAAGTCACATTACCTGAAGAGATCATTACATTGGTTTTCGATGGGCTTCTTCTTTTACATCAACAGCTCAACTGAATAAAATTCTTGCGTAGTATTTGTTGATATAAATTTGTTTAATAAAATTATACATATTTTGCTGTTAAGTAAATGCATTTGCAACATTTTTGATTTATTTATTTATTAGTTAAGTGGCACCAACAATCGCCACACAAAAGCTTCTGAGATTTTCCCTGTGACTTTCGTCCATTGTTTTAGCAGCTGTATGTTTTACATTTTTGACAAGATGTTAATCGTTTAAGGGCCCACCTGGTTGATTTCCCAATTACATGTGTACATATCTATAGAGATCTCATTCGGTGGCAGAAACGTGTCCAACCTTCGGACATTTTCAATGGGCCATAAGCTATTGATAATCAAGGGCCACCGATTGCTTGGCGGGATCTCGATATGGAATCGATACGGTTTCATAGGCATCTCGTATCTCGTAGGCGTGTGTCACAGATTATGATGAGCGATTCCCTCCGACATACTATACAAAACCATACCATACGGATCTTGGGAGGCCATTCATTGGAATGCCAACCTTTTTCTTCATCTGCACCTGGTGGCCAAAACACAAAAAGCGCAGAAAAAGCGCACAAAAAGCGCAGAAAAGTGACAAATTGAAAAGAAGGCAAGTTTGGGCTCCACAAAAGAAAATGTCAAATTGAGGGCCTCTGACAACCGCGGGCACAGTTTGCCTTAATTATGACTAATTGCTGTGCGAACAGCCTCTATATACAAAGCTATAGCCCACGATCGTGATGAATATTCAGCGGAGTTCGCATCCAGCGAAAACTGCAACAAATTGATGAATTTGGATTTGGACAAGTCACCTTCGATTTGCATACACAACGAACGAGGGGCTTAAGATAAAACATCCAGATATATAGTATATATCCATAGTCTATATACATATAATCTATAACTACATAGGTAAGCAAATTATACGCACTCCAAGCCAAATAGCTAAATGGTTATTAAAATGATGTAGTGATGTATGTCATTATGGTGATGTAGTGAAGAATTACATAGGAATGAATAGTAAATAAAATATAAACAACAAGTGCGTAGTACTGATGTCAGATGATGAAGCGTGTCATAAAAGGTGACTAAAGCGCTGCCAAAAGACACAAAAACACATTTTTTACCTGTGGTCATTCCCATAAAAAAATATTATAAAGACTTTTAATGAGTTTACTGAATCGCAGGTAACAATCAAAAGCCACATAAATAATTCAGTGGAGACATAAAAAAAGCTGTATAGAAAATCAATTCGGGCTAGTTGTAGTCTATAGACTTTGAAAACGGGTGACCAAACATGGAAGTTGAATACGTCTGGTTTTAAACTATTGAAAAATCCCCTTTTTGATAACCATCTTAAGTCCAAGAAAGATGTTAATTATCATATATGTATGTATGTTCTTTAGGGGGAAACTCTTTGACGCCGAAAACTGGTTTGCCAAATGAAAAATATGGTGAAGCTAAAAATAACACAGCTGATTCTTTGAATTTTGCTGAGATTACAGGGATCATTAACTTATGTTTCGATTAAGTTTGCCCTTTAGAAGGGCAGCTTTTTTCTACTTCAACTCTGTGACGTCAATCTTTGAAAACTTGTATAGCGGCAGTCGTGTTTTTACAGGAAAACAGAAATCATATAGGCTTAAACTCACGTAATTTATTTGTTTTTAAGTTCGATTTCTAATGGGATATCAATAGGAATTATACGTTAATTTTTAATGAGTCCCTATTGTCGCACAATGTATAATTTCTACTTTTTATTTGCACGTGTATTTTGAATCTTTGATCATTTAGTTCGGTGCTAATTCCATCCAGAAACATTCAAAGTTCAATAAACCTTTCGGTTATACCGTGTGCATAATTATCGTAGGACTTCGCTTCTAGTCCACACCCAAACCACCAATCATGTTTTTTATTTCAGCCTTCAATCGCCGTTTATTGACTGTTCTGGGCAACATACATATGTATGTAGTTTCTGAGCCCAGATGTCTGGCCAGGGAATAGATACATATACATATATCATATTATACATACATATGTATCATAACGGCGATAGATTGTCTCGTTTATGGTGATCAGTCAGTTGTGGCGAATACTTCGATTAGCATATAGACAATTGTGGTGTCTGTTCGCAGTTTTATGGCCACCAGATGAAATCAATAAATAAAAACACAAGCGCAAGCAAATACAATTTGAAATATGGATCATAATTTATAGCGAACTTGTTTGATGAACTGATCCCCAATTGGGAGCTTGAAAATCCCTCGGATCACTTGGCCTTCTTGTAGACGTAGCCGCCATTTGTTGCGTACACCGTATCCGCCACACTCTTGGGATCGTCGGCCAATGGTGGTGCCACCAGCGTCCTCTCACCGTCCTCTGGCTGCTCCTTTGCCGGCTCATCGGAGTAGCCCGGCGGAGCGGGTCCACCGAATCCGGGTCCAAATTGCTGATATGGATGCTGGCCGGGCACAGGGCCGCCGAATCCCACGGGCACATTGAATCCTGCGGGACTGGGTCCTTGAAAGGGTCCTTGGGCATTTGTTAGGGGAAGTCCCTGGCCGGTCAGGAGCTCCGGTCGATATGCGGATCCTGGGAAGGGCCCTCCCTGTGGGGGGAAGTTACCTCCTGGGAAGTTACCACCATTGCCAGGTATTCCCTGTGGCCCGAAGGCACCTGCCTGGGGTGGAAACGGTCCTGGCTGTGGTGAGAAGGGACCTCCTTGCGGTGGGAATCCATTGCCAGGTTGCCTTGTGGCTGGAAGCCAGCTCCTTGTGGGGGAAAACCGCCTGGCTGGGGAAACCACCTGGCTGGGGAAATCCGCCTGGCTGTGGAAAACCGCCTGACTGGGGAAAACCGCCTGGCTGGGGAAAAAGTACCTCCCTGCGGACCGAAAGGACCACCCGGAGGCAGCTGGAAGGCCGCATTCGGAGGACCCGCCGGGAATGCACCTCCATTGGGATAGGCCGAAGGCCCTGGCCCAATGCCGCCTGGTCCGCCTGGTCCGCCTCCCTGCTCGAGGGGACCACCGCCGAAGCCGAAGAATGGTGGATAGATGGGCAGGGGGAAGTTTGGCGGCTGGACGGGCTGTGGTGGAACGTTGCTGCCCGTGGGAACGGCATAGCCCGGCGGCAGGGGCAGTCCACTGGAGGGATAGAACGCAGATGGATCCTTCTGGGCCTCCTGGCCATCAGCAGACCGTGTGGATGGCTCCTGTTCCGCACTGGGCGGTATATATTCCTTGGGCAGGTGACTCACATCTCCGCGAATCAGGGGCAGAAGTAGGACCACAATGGCCAGTGGCTGCATCATCTCGAGCTCCGGCTTGATCTCTGGGAGGTTGCACGGCAACGCTGGCTATGTGGGAACGGGCCCCAAATCCGCCATATATAAGACGGCATATCCACATATTACATAAATTCGCAGCCGGCTCATTTCACTTTCCCATTTGGCGGACGGAAATTGCTTTGCATCATCACAAAGGTACCATAAATAGTCGCAAAGGTGCGAGGGGAGCTGCCAAAACTGAACTATAAAAATTAATTTAGCGGCCGGACTTTACATAAATAAACTAACTCCCCAAATCGAATGTCAAACTTGGCATCGCACGCAGAAAAAAAGGCGATAATGAAAAAGATTCAAAAAACGAGAAGAGCAAGTAATGACGGTACAATTTGATTTGATTTAGATTCAAGTTCTTGCTCATCCTGAAGTCGAATACTAAATGTTAGAAATTAATACCTGAAAGCAAATAGGTGTTAACTAACCACACGAAAAACATCGATTAGGATAGTTTTATTTAGTATATTAAGCAACTGAAATAATACTTAAAGAATTGTGTCCAAATGGCTTTACAAATGCCAAACATGCTTAAAAAACGTATCTGTCAGTTATATTTTTAAGATATCCAAAAGTTTCGTGTTAAAGCTAAGGTAACTATCAAGTCTTATGCTACATTTTAACTAAGAGCTTTTGGAAAATACTTAACATAGTCGCAGCTTCCAAGTTTCATAAAAGCTGCAAGCTGTTCATAAAAAGCCCAGCGGCTCATCAAAGCTTCGGATTACATTGTAGCGCTAATCGTTATTTAAAACATTGATGCGCTTTGAATGTTTATGTGCCTGTCCGACAGGTTTAATTGTCAACTAGTCAAAGAACTAAGCTTTTTCATGTATTAAATTCACCAGATTAATGACTGATGCCAATAAGTCTTCTTTACTTTGTATGCGAACTTTTTGAATTCACGAACTTTATTATATGTGTATATAGTGTCTCCTTTTGTCTACTTTTAAGTATTAAGCACCAATTTTATACATATTTATAGTTCCAACAACCACTTGCTTTAAACTTCCGATTTATATACCGAGCCGCGACAAAACCGCACAAAAGCCGCGCCAACACCGCATCAAAACCGCATCAAAACCACAACAAAACCGCACCAAACCGCAGCCAAACCGCAATCAAGTCGCGCGATTCTGGTATCCTGCTACAGAATTGTGATATTAAGAAAATATGTGAAATGCTAATATGCTATGAAATGCTGTTAAATATATGTTTAATTTTTGTATAAAATTATTAAATTGATTAATTAATAAAAATTATTAAAATTATTAAATAATTAAAATTATTACCACATATGAAATGCATATTTCTGAAGAAATATAGAAACCCATTTAAGAAAACATAAGTAATT
>VCKV01000018.1:0-107037 GCA_005876975.1 Drosophila orena | reverse complement strand
CCCCTTACAAAAAATGCAAAAATTGACCCAAAAAAGAAATTCCCAAAAAGTGATAGGGATCGTTAGCATTGGTAATTAGCTGCTCCAACACAGTTATTCTTTCACGTTTATGATAATTTTTAGCAAAGTTATGATCAAAATGCCCATCAAAAATATTTAATTTTTGCCAAAATCCGTTTTTTCGAATTTCGGTCAAAAAATAATCAGTTTTTATTGCCAAACTTTAAAAATAATTGTCTGAATTGGAATGGATATCCGTTGCGTTCGTAATTAAATTTCCAATCGAACTGTGTTTAAAATGGGAACTCTATTTTTTTGCCATTTCTTGCAAATTTTAACGATGTTACCCCTTACAAAAATGCAAAAATTGACCCAAAAAAGAATTCCCAAAAAGTGATAGGGATCGTTAGCATTGGTAATAGCTGCCAAAACAGTTATTCTTTCACGTTTATGATAATTTTAGCAAAGTTATGATCAAAATGCCCATCAAAAATATTTTAATTTTTGCCAAAATCCGTTTTTTCGAATTTCGGTCAAAAAATAATCAGTTTTATTGCCACAACTTTAAAAATAATTGTCTGAATTTGGAATGGTATACCTCGTTGCGTTCGTAATTAAATTTCCAATCGAACTGTGTTTAAAATGGGAACTCTATTTTTTTGCATTTCTTGCAAATTTTAACGATGTTACCCCTTACAAAAAATGCAAAAATTGACCCAAAAAGAAATTCCCAAAAAGTGATAGGGATCGTTAGCATTGGTAATTAGCTGCTCAAAACAGTTATTCTTCACGTTTTGATAATTTTTAGCAAAGTTATGATCAAAATGCCCATCAAAAATATTTTAATTTTTGCCAAAATCCGTTTTTTTCGAATTTCGGTCAAAAAATAATCAGTTTTATTGTCACAACTTTAAAAATAATTGTCTGAATTTGGAATGGTATACCTCGTTGCGTTCGTAATTAAATTTCCAATCGAACTGTGTTTTAAAATGGGAACTCTATTTTTTGCCATTTCTTGCAAATTTTAACGATGTTACCCCTTACAAAAAATGCAAAAATTGACCCAAAAAAGAAATTCCAAAAAAGTGATAGGGATCGTTAGCATTGGTAATTAGCTGCTCAAAACAGTTATTCTTTCACGTTTATGATAATTTTTAGCAAAGTTATGATCAAAATGCCCATCAAAAATATTTTAATTTTTGCCAAAATCCGTTTTTTCGAATTTCGGTCAAAAAATAATCAGTTTATTGCCACAACTTTAAAAATAATTGTCTGAATTTGGAATGGTATACCTCGTTGCGTTCGTAATTAAATTTCCAATCGAACTGTGTTTTAAAATGGGAACTCTATTTTTTTGCCATTTCTTGCAAATTTTAACGATGTTACCCCTTACAAAAAATGCAAAAATTGACCCAAAAAAGAAATTCCCAAAAAGTGATAGGGATCGTTAGCATTGGTAATTAGCTGCTCAAAACAGTTATTCTTTCACGTTTATGATAATTTTTAGCAAAGTTATGATCAAAATGCCCATCAAAAATATTTTAATTTGCCAAAATCCGTTTTTTCGAATTTCGGTCAAAAAATAATCAGTTTTATTGCCACAACTTTAAAAATAATTGTCTGAATTTGGAATGGTATACCTCGTTGCGTTCGTAATTAAATTTCCAATCGAACTGTGTTTTAAAATGGGAACTCTATTTTTTTGCCATTTCTTGCAAATTTTAACGATGTTACCCCTTACAAAAAATGCAAAAATTGACCCAAAAAAGAAATTCCCAAAAAGTGATAGGGATCGTTAGCATTGGTAATTAGCTGCTCAAAACAGTTATTCTTTCACGTTTATGATAATTTTTAGCAAAGTTATGATCAAAATGCCCATCAAAAATATTTTAATTTTTGCCAAAATCCGTTTTTTCGAATTTCGGTCAAAAAATAATCAGTTTTATTGCCACAACTTTAAAAATAATTGTCTGAATTTGGAATGGTATACCTCGTTGCGTTCGTAATTAAATTTCCAATCGAACTGTGTTTTAAAATGGGAACTCTATTTTTTTGCCATTTCTTGCAAATTTTAACGATGTTACCCCTTACAAAAAATGCAAAAATTGACCCAAAAAAGAAATTCCCAAAAAGTGATAGGGATCGTTAGCATTGGTAATTAGCTGCTCAAAACAGTTATTCTTTCACGTTTATGATAATTTTTAGCAAAGTTATGATCAAAATGCCCATCAAAAATATTTTAATTTTTGCCAAAATCCGTTTTTTCGAATTTCGGTCAAAAAAATAATCAGTTTTATTGCCACAACTTTAAAAATAATTGTCTGAATTTGGAATGGTATACCTCGTTGCGTTCGTAATTAAATTTCCAATCGAACTGTGTTTTAAAATGGGAACTCTATTTTTTGCCATTTCTTGCAAATTTTAACGATGTTACCCCTTACAAAAAATGCAAAAAATTGACCCAAAAAAGAAATTCCCAAAAAGTGATAGGGATCGTTAGCATTGGTAATTAGCTGCTCAAAACAGTTATTCTTTCACGTTTATGATAATTTTTAGCAAAGTTATGATCAAAATGCCCATCAAAAATATTTTAATTTTTGCCAAAATCCGTTTTTTCGAATTTCGGTCAAAAAATAATCAGTTTTATTGCCACAACTTTAAAAATAATTGTCTGAATTTGGAATGGTATACCTCGTTGCGTTCGTAATTAAATTTCCAATCGAACTGTGTTTTAAAATGGAACTCTATTTTTTGCCATTTCTTGCAAATTTTAACGATGTTACCCCTTACAAAAAATGCAAAAATTGACCCAAAAAAGAAATTCCCAAAAAGTGATAGGGATCGTTAGCATTGGTAATTAGCTGCTCAAAACAGTTATTCTTTCACGTTTATGATAATTTTTAGCAAAGTTATGATCAAAATGCCCATCAAAAATATTTTAATTTTTGCCAAAATCCGTTTTTTCGAATTTCGGTCAAAAAATAATCAGTTTTATTGCCACAACTTTAAAAATAATTGTCTGAATTTGGAATGGTATACCTCGTTGCGTTCGTAATTAAATTTCCAATCGAACTGTGTTTTAAAATGGGAACTCTATTTTTTTGCCATTTCTTGCAAATTTTAACGATGTTACCCCTTACAAAAAATGCAAAAATTGACCCAAAAAAGAAATTCCCAAAAAGTGATAGGGATCGTTAGCATTGGTAATTAGCTGCTCAAAAACAGTTATTCTTTCACGTTTATGATAATTTTTAGCAAAGTTATGATCAAAATGCCCATCAAAAATATTTTAATTTTTGCCAAAATCCGTTTTTCGAATTTCGGTCAAAAAATAATCAGTTTTATTGCACAACTTTAAAAATAATTGTCTGAATTTGGAATGGTATACCTCGTTGCGTTCGTAATTAAATTTCCAATCGAACTGTGTTTTTAAAATGGGAACTCTATTTTTTTGCCATTTCTTGCAAATTTTAACGATGTTACCCCTTACAAAAAATGCAAAATTGACCCAAAAAAGAAATTCCCAAAAAGTGATAGGGATCGTTAGCATTGGTAATTAGCTGCTCAAAACAGTTATTCTTTCACGTTTATGATAATTTTTAGCAAAGTTATGATCAAAATGCCCATCAAAAATATTTTAATTTTTGCCAAAATCCGTTTTTTCGAATTTCGGTCAAAAAATAATCAGTTTTATTGCCACAACTTTAAAAATAATTGTCTGAATTTGGAATGGTATACCTCGTTGCGTTCGTAATTAAATTTCCAATCGAACTGTGTTTTAAATGGGAACTCTATTTTTTTGCCATTTCTTGCAAATTTTAACGATGTTACCCCTTACAAAAAAATGCAAAAATTGACCCAAAAAAGAAATTCCAAAAAGTGATAGGGATCGTTAGCATTGGTAATTAGCTGCTCAAAACAGTTATTCTTTCACGTTTATGATAATTTTTAGCAAAGTTATGATCAAAAATGCCCATCAAAAATATTTTAATTTTTGCCAAAATCCGTTTTTTCGAATTTCGGTCAAAAAATAATCAGTTTTATTGCCACAACTTTAAAAATAATTGTCTGAATTTGGAATGGTATACCTCGTTGCGTTCGTAATTAAAATTCCAATCGAACTGTGTTTAAAATGGGAACTCTATTTTTTTGCCATTTCTTGCAAATTTTAACGATGTTACCCCTTACAAAAATGCAAAAATTGACCCAAAAAAGAAATTCCCAAAAAGTGATAGGGATCGTTAGCATTGGTAATTAGCTGCTCAAAACAGTTATTCTTTCACGTTTATGATAATTTTTTAGCAAAGTTATGATCAAAATGCCCATCAAAAAATATTTTAATTTTTGCCAAAATCCGTTTTTTCGAATTTCGGTCAAAAAATAATCAGTTTTATTGCCACAACTTTAAAATAATTGTCTGAATTTGGAATGGTATACCTCGTTGCGTTCGTAATTAAATTCCAATCGAACTGTGTTTTAAAATGGGAACTATTTTTTTGCCATTTCTTGCAAATTTTAACGATGTTACCCCTTACAAAAAATGCAAAAATTGACCCAAAAAAGAAATTCCCAAAAAGTGATAGGGATCGTTAGCATTGGTAATTAGCTGCTCAAAACAGTTATTCTTTACGTTTATGATAATTTTTAGCAAATTATGATCAAAATGCCCATCAAAAATATTTTAATTTTTGCCAAAATCCGTTTTTTCGAATTTCGGTCAAAAAATAATCAGTTTTATTGCCACAACTTTAAAAATAATTGTCTGAATTTGGAATGGTATACCTCGTTGCGTTCGTAATTAAATTTCCAATCGAACTGTGTTTTAAAATGGGAACTCTATTTTTTTGCCATTTCTTGCAAATTTTAACGATGTTACCCCTTACAAAAAATGCAAAAATTGACCCAAAAAAGAAATTCCCAAAAAGTGATAGGGATCGTTAGCATTGGTAATTAGCTGCTCAAAACAGTTATTCTTTCACGTTTATGATAATTTTTAGCAAAGTTATGATCAAAATGCCCATCAAAAATATTTTAATTTTGCCAAAATCCGTTTTTTTCGAATTTCGGTCAAAAAATAATCAGTTTTATTCCACAACTTTAAAAATAATTGTCTGAATTTGGAATGGTATACCTCGTTGCGTTCGTAATTAAATTTCCAATCGAACTGTGTTTAAAATGGGAACTCTATTTTTTTGCCATTTCTTGCAAATTTTAACGATGTTACCCCTTACAAAAAATGCAAAATTTGACCAAAAAAGAAATTCCCAAAAAGTGATAGGGATCGTTAGCATTGGTAATTAGCTGCTCAAAACAGTTATTCTTTCACGTTTATGATAATTTTTAGCAAAGTTATGATCAAAATGCCCATCAAAAATATTTAATTTTTGCCAAAATCCGTTTTTTCGAATTTCGGTCAAAAAATAATCAGTTTTATTGCCACAACTTTAAAAATAATTGTCTGAATTTGGAATGGTATACCTCGTTGCGTTCGTAATTAAATTTCCAATCGAACTGTGTTTTTAAAATGGGAACTCTATTTTTTTTGCCATTTCTTGCAAATTTTAACGATGTTACCCCTTACAAAAAATGCAAAAATTGACCCAAAAAAGAAATTCCCAAAAAGTGATAGGGATCGTTAGCATTGGTAATTAGCTGCTCAAAACAGTTATTCTTTTCACGTTTATGATAATTTTTAGCAAAGTTATGATCAAAATGCCCATCAAAAATATTTAATTTTTGCCAAAATCCGTTTTTTCGAATTTCGGTCAAAAAATAATCAGTTTTATTGCCACAACTTTAAAAATAATTGTCTGAATTTGGAATGGTATACCTCGTTGCGTTCGTAATTAAATTTCCAATCGAACTGTGTTTTAAAATGGGAACTCTATTTTTTTGCCATTTCTTGCAAATTTTAACGATGTTACCCCTTACAAAAAATGCAAAAATTGACCCAAAAAAGAAATCCCAAAAAGTGATAGGGATCGTTAGCATTGGTAATTAGCTGCTCAAAAACAGTTATTCTTTCACGTTTATGATAATTTTTAGCAAAGTTATGATCAAAATGCCATCAAAAATATTTTAATTTTTGCCAAAATCCGTTTTTTCGAATTTCGGTCAAAAAATAATCAGTTTTATTGCCACAACTTTAAAAATAATTGTCTGAATTTGGAATGGTATACCTCGTTGCGTTCGTAATTAAATTTCCAATCGAACTGTGTTTTAAAATGGGAACTCTATTTTTTTGCCATTTCTTGCAAATTTTAACGATGTTACCCCTTACAAAAAATGCAAAAATTGACCAAAAAAGAAATTCCCAAAAAGTGATAGGGATCGTTAGCATTGGTAATTAGCTGCTCAAAACAGTTATTCTTTCACGTTTATGATAATTTTTAGCAAAGTTATGATCAAAATGCCCATCAAAAATATTTTAATTTTTGCCAAAATCCGTTTTTTCGAATTTCGGTCAAAAAATAATCAGTTTTATTGCCACAACTTTAAAAATAATTGTCTGAATTTGGAATGGTATACCTCGTTGCGTTCGTAATTAAATTTCCAATCGAACTGTGTTTTAAAATGGGAACTCTATTTTTTTGCCATTTCTTGCAAATTTTAACGATGTTACCCCTTACAAAAAATGCAAAAATTGACCCAAAAAAGAAATTCCCAAAAAGTGATAGGGATCGTTAGCATTGGTAATTAGCTGCTCAAAACAGTTATTCTTTCACGTTTATGATAATTTTTAGCAAAGTTATGATCAAAATGCCCATCAAAAATATTTTAATTTTTGCCAAAATCCGTTTTTTTCGAATTTTCGGCAAAAAATAATCAGTTTTATTGTCACAACTTAAAAATAATTGTCTGAATTTGGAATGGTATACCTCGTTGCGTTCGTAATTAAATTTCCAATCGAACTGTGTTTTAAAATGGAAGAACTCTTTTTTGCCATTTCTTGCAAATTTTAACGATGTTACCCCTTACAAAAAATGCAAAAATTGACCCAAAAAAGAAATTCCCAAAAAGTGATAGGGATCGTTAGCATTGGTAATTAGCTGCTCAAAACAGTTATTCTTTCACGTTTATGATAATTTTTAGCAAAGTTATGATCAAAATGCCCATCAAAAATATTTTAATTTTTGCCAAAATCCGTTTTTTCGAATTTCGGTCAAAAAATAATCAGTTTTATTGCCACAACTTTAAAAATAATTGTCTGAATTTGGAATGGTATACCTCGTTGCGTTCGTAATTAAATTTCCAATCGAACTGTGTTTTAAAATGGGAACTCTATTTTTTTGCCATTTCTTGCAAATTTTAACGATGTTACCCCTTACAAAAAATGCAAAAATTGACCCAAAAAAGAAATCCCAAAAAGTGATAGGGATCGTTAGCATTGGTAATTAGCTGCTCAAAACAGTTATTCTTTCACGTTTATGATAATTTTTAGCAAAGTTATGATCAAAATGCCCATCAAAAATATTTTAATTTTTGCCAAAATCCGTTTTTCGAATTTCGGTCAAAAAATAATCAGTTTTATTGTCACAACTTTAAAAATAATTGTCTGAATTTGGAATGGTATACCTCGTTGCGTTCGTAATTAAATTTCCAATCGAACTGTGTTTTAAAATGGGAACTCTATTTTTTTGCCATTTCTTGCAAATTTTAACGATGTTACCCCTTACAAAAAATGCAAAAATTGACCCAAAAAAGAAATTCCCAAAAAGTGATAGGGATCGTTAGCATTGGTAATTAGCTGCTCAAAACAGTTATTCTTTCACGTTTATGATAATATTTTAGCAAAGTTATGATCAAAATGCCCATCAAAAATATTTTAATTTTTGCCAAAATCCGTTTTTTCGAATTTCGGTCAAAAAATAATCAGTTTTATTGTCACAACTTTAAAAATAATTGTCTGAATTTGGAATGGTATACCTCGTTGCGTTCGTAATTAAATTTCCAATCGAACTGTGTTTTAAAATGGGAACTCTATTTTTTTGCCATTTCTTGCAAATTTTAACGATGTTACCCCTTACAAAAAATGCAAAAATTGACCCAAAAAAGAAATTCCCAAAAAGTGATAGGGATCGTTAGCATTGGTAATTAGCTGCTCAAAACAGTTATTCTTTCACGTTTATGATAATTTTTAGCAAAGTTATGATCAAAATGCCCATCAAAAATATTTTAATTTTTGCCAAAATCCGTTTTTTCGAATTTCGGTCAAAAAATAATCAGTTTTATTGCCACAACTTTAAAAATAATTGTCTGAATTTGGAATGGTATACCTCGTTGCGTTCGTAATTAAATTTCCAATCGAACTGTGTTTTAAAATGGGAACTCTATTTTTTTGCCATTTCTTGCAAATTTTAACGATGTTCCCCTTACAAAAAAATGCAAAAATTGACCCAAAAAAGAAATTCCAAAAAAAGATATGATAGGGATCGTTAGCATTGGTAATTAGCTGCTCAAAACAGTTATTCTTTCACGTTTATGATAATTTTTAGCAAAGTTATGATCAAAATGCCCATCAAAAATATTTTAATTTTTGCCAAAATCCGTTTTTTCGAATTTCGGTCAAAAAATAATCAGTTTTATTGTCACAACTTTAAAAATAATTGTCTGAATTTGGAATGGTATACCTCGTTGCGTTCGTAATTAAATTTCCAATCGAACTGTGTTTAAAATGGGAACTCTATTTTTTTGCCATTTCTTGCAAATTTTAACGATGTTACCCCTTACAAAAAATGCAAAAATGACCCAAAAAGAAAATCCCAAAAAGTGATAGGGATCGTTAGCATTGGTAATTAGCTGCTCAAAACAGTTATTCTTTCACGTTTATGATAATTTTTAGCAAAGTTATGATCAAAATGCCCATCAAAAATATTTTAATTTTTGCCAAAATCCGTTTTTTTTCGAATTTCGGTCAAAAAATAATCAGTTTTATTGTCACAACTTTAAAAATAATTGTCTGAATTTGGAATGGTATACCTCGTTGCGTTCGTAATTAAATTTCCAATCGAACTGTGTTTTAAAATGGGAACTCTATTTTTTTGCCATTTCTTGCAAAGTTTAACGATGTTACCCCTTACAAAAAATGCAAAAATTTACCCAAAAAAGAAATTCCCAAAAAGTGATAGGGATCGTTAGCATTGGTAGCTCCTCAAAACAGTTATTCTTTCACGTTTATGATAATTTTTAGCAAAGTTATGATCAAAATGCCCATCAAAAATATTTTAATTTTTGCCAAAATCCGTTTTTTCGAATTTCGGTCAAAAAATAATCAGTTTTATTGTCCACAACTTTAAAAATAATTGTCTGAATTTGGAATGGTATACCTCGTTGCGTTCGTAATTAAATTTCCAATCGAACTGTGTTTTAAAATGGGAACTCTATTTTTTTTGCCATTTCTTGCAAATTTTAACGATGTTACCCCTTACAAAAAATGCAAAAATTGACCCAAAAAAGAAATTCCCAAAAAGTGATAGGGATCGTTAGCATTGGTAATTTAGCTGCTCAAAACAGTTATTCTTTCACGTTTATGATAATTTTTAGCAAAGTTATGATCAAAATGCCCATCAAAAATATTTTAATTTTTGCCAAAATCCGTTTTTTCGAATTTCGGTCAAAAAATAATCAGTTTTATTGTCACAACTTTAAAAATAATTGTCTGAATGGACTTGGAATCGTATTAAATTTCCTCGAACTGTGTTTTAAAATGGGAACTCTATTTTTTTGCCATTTCTTGCAAATTTTAACGATGTTACCCCTTACAAAAAATGCAAAAATTGACCCAAAAAAGAAATTCCCAAAAAGTGATAGGGATCGTTAGCATTGGTAATTAGCTGCTCAAAACAGTTATTCTTTCACGTTTATGATAATTTTTAGCAAAGTTATGATCAAAATGCCCATCAAAAATATTTTAATTTTTGCCAAAATCCGTTTTTTCGAATTTCGGTCAAAAAATAATCAGTTTTATTGCCACAACTTAAAAAATAATTGTCTGAATTTGGAATGGTATACCTCGTTGCGTTCGTAATTAAATTTCCAATCGAACTGTGTTTTAAAATGGGAACTCTATTTTTTTGCCATTTCTTGCAAATTTTAACGATGTTACCCCTTACAAAAAATGCAAAAATTGACCCAAAAAAGAAATTCCCAAAAAGTGATAGGGATCGTTAGCATTGGTAATTAGCTGCTCAAAACAGTTATTCTTTCACGTTTATGATAATTTTTAGCAAAGTTATGATCAAAATGCCCATCAAAAATATTTTAATTTTTGCCAAAATCCGTTTTTTCGAATTTCGGTCAAAAAATAATCAGTTTTATTGCCACAACTTTAAAAATAATTGTCTGAATTTGGAATGGTATACCTCGTTGCGTTCGTAATTAAATTTCCAATCGAACTGTGTTTTAAAATGGGAACTCTATTTTTTTGCCATTTCTTGCAAATTTTAACGATGTTACCCCTTACAAAAAATGCAAAAATTGACCCAAAAAAGAAATTCCCAAAAAGTGATAGGGATCGTTAGCATTGGTAATTAGCTGCTCAAAACAGTTATTCTTTCACGTTTATGATAATTTTTAGCAAAGTTATGATCAAAATGCCCATCAAAAATATTTTAATTTTTGCCAAAATCCGTTTTTTCGAATTTCGGTCAAAAAATAATCAGTTTTATTGCCACAACTTTAAAAATAATTGTCTGAATTTGGAATGGTATACCTCGTTGCGTTCGTAATTAAATTTCCAATCGAACTGTGTTTTAAAATGGGAACTCTATTTTTTTGCCATTTCTTGCAAATTTTAACGATGTTACCCCTTACAAAAAATGCAAAAATTGACCCAAAAAAGAAATTCCCAAAAAGTGATAGGGATCGTTAGCATTGGTAATTAGCTGCTCAAAACAGTTATTCTTTCACGTTTATGATAATTTTTAGCAAAGTTATGATCAAAATGCCCATCAAAAAATATTTTAATTTTTGCCAAAATCCGTTTTTTTCGAATTTCGGTCAAAAAATAATCAGTTTTATTCACAACTTTAAAAATAATTGTCTGAATTTGGAATGGTATACCTCGTTGCGTTCGTAATTAAATTTCCAATCGAACTGTGTTTTAAAATGGGAACTCTATTTTTTTGCCATTTCTTGCAAATTTTAACGATGTTACCCCTTACAAAAAATGCAAAAATCGTTAGCATTGGTAATTAGCTGCTCAAAACAGTTATTCTTTCACGTTTATGATAATTTTTAGCAAAGTTATGATCAAAATGCCCATCAAAAATATTTTAATTTTTGCCAAAATCCGTTTTTTCGAATTTCGGTCAAAAAATAATCAGTTTTATTGCCACAACTTTAAAAATAATTGTCTGAATTTGGAATGGTATACCTCGTTGCGTTCGTAATTAAATTTCCAATCGAACTGTGTTTTAAAATGGGAACTCTATTTTTTTGCCATTTCTTGCAAATTTAACGATGTTACCCCTTACAAAAAATGCAAAAATTGACCCAAAAAAGAAATTCCCAAAAAGTGATAGGGATCGTTAGCATTGGTAATTAGCTGCTCAAAACAGTTATTCTTTCACGTTTATGATAATTTTTAGCAAAGTTATGATCAAAATGCCCATCAAAAAATATTTTAATTTTGCCAAAATCCGTTTTTTCGAATTTCGGTCAAAAAATAATCAGTTTTATTCCCACAACTTTAAAAATAATTGTCTGAATTTGGAATGGTATACCTCGTTGCGTTCGTAATTAAATTTCCAATCGAACTGTGTTTTAAAATGGGAACTCTATTTTTTTGCCATTTCTTGCAAATTTTAACGATGTTACCCCTTACAAAAAATGCAAAAATTTACCCAAAAAAGAAATTCCCAAAAAGTGATAGGGATCGTTAGCATTGGTAATTAGCTGCTCAAAACAGTTATTCTTTCACGTTTATGATAATTTTTAGCAAAGTTATGATCAAAATGCCCATCAAAAATATTTTAATTTTTGCCAAAATCCGTTTTTCGAATTTCGGTCAAAAATAATCAGTTTTATTGCACAACTTTAAAAATAATTGTCTGAATTTGGAATGGTATACCTCGTTGCGTTCGTAATTAAATTTCCAATCGAACTGTGTTTTAAAATGGGAACTCTATTTTTTTGCCATTTCTTGCAAATTTTAACGATGTTACCCCTTACAAAAAATGCAAAAATTGACCCAAAAAAGAAATTCCCAAAAAGTGATAGGGATCGTTAGCATTGGTAATTAGCTGCTCAAAACAGTTATTCTTTCACGTTTATGATAATTTTAGCAAAGTTATGATCAAAATGCCCATCAAAAATATTTTAATTTTTGCCAAAATCCGTTTTTTCGAATTTCGGTCAAAAAATAATCAGTTTTATTGCCACAACTTTAAAAATAATTGTCTGAATTTGGAATGGTATACCTCGTTGCGTTCGTAATTAAATTTCCAATCGAACTGTGTTTTAAAATGGGAACTCTATTTTTTTGCCATTTCTTGCAAATTTTAACGATGTTACCCCTTACAAAAAATGCAAAAATTGACCCAAAAAAGAAATTCCCAAAAAGTGATAGGGATCGTTAGCATTGGTAATTAGCTGCTCAAAACAGTTATTCTTTCACGTTTATGATAATTTTTAGCAAAGTTATGATCAAAATGCCCATCAAAAATATTTTAATTTTTGCCAAAATCCGTTTTTTCGAATTTCGGTCAAAAAATAATCAGTTTTATTGCCACAACTTTAAAAATAATTGTCTGAATTTGGAATGGTATACCTCGTTGCGTTCGTAATTAAATTTCCAATCGAACTGTGTTTTAAAATGGGAACTCTATTTTTTTGCCATTTCTTGCAAATTTTAACGATGTTACCCCTTACAAAAAATGCAAAAATTGACCCAAAAAAGAAATTCCCAAAAAGTGATAGGGATCGTTAGCATTGGTAATTAGCTGCTCAAAACAGTTATTCTTTCACGTTTATGATAATTTTTAGCAAAGTTATGATCAAAATGCCCATCAAAAATATTTTAATTTTTGCCAAAATCCGTTTTTTCGAATTTCGGTCAAAAAATAATCAGTTTTATTGTCCACAACTTTAAAAATAATTGTCTGAATTTGGAATGCGTTCGTATTATTTCCAATCGAACTGTGTTTTAAAATGGGAACTCTATTTTTTTGCCATTTCTTGCAAATTTTAACGATGTTACCCCTTACAAAAAATGCAAAAATTGACCCAAAAAAGAAATTCCCAAAAAGTGATAGGGATCGTTAGCATTGGTAATTAGCTGCTCAAAACAGTTATTCTTTCACGTTTATGATAATTTTTAGCAAAGTTATGATCAAAATGCCCATCAAAAATATTTTAATTTTTGCCAAAATCCGTTTTTTCGAATTTCGGTCAAAAAATAATCAGTTTTATTGCCACAACTTTAAAAATAATTGTCTGAATTTGGAATGGTATACCTCGTTGCGTTCGTAATTAAATTTCCAATCGAACTGTGTTTTAAAATGGGAACTCTATTTTTTTGCCATTTCTTGCAAATTTTAACGATGTTACCCCTTACAAAAAATGCAAAAATTGACCCAAAAAAGAAATTCCCAAAAAGTGATAGGGATCGTTAGCATTGGTAATTAGCTGCTCAAAACAGTTATTCTTTCACGTTTATGATAATTTTTAGCAAAGTTATGATCAAAATGCCCATCAAAAATATTTTAATTTTTGCCAAAATCCGTTTTTTCGAATTTCGGTCAAAAAATAATCAGTTTTATTGCCACAACTTTAAAAATAATTGTCTGAATTTGGAATGGTATACCTCGTTGCGTTCGTAATTAAATTTCCAATCGAACTGTGTTTTAAAATGGGAACTCTATTTTTTTGCCATTTCTTGCAAATTTTAACGATGTTACCCCTTACAAAAAATGCAAAAATTGACCCAAAAAAGAAATTCCCAAAAAGTGATAGGGATCGTTAGCATTGGTAATTAGCTGCTCAAAACAGTTATTCTTTCACGTTTATGATAATTTTTAGCAAAGTTATGATCAAAATGCCCATCAAAAATATTTTAATTTTTGCCAAAATCCGTTTTTTCGAATTTCGGTCAAAAAATAATCAGTTTTATTGCCACAACTTTAAAAATAATTGTCTGAATTTGGAATGGTATACCTCGTTGCGTTCGTAATTAAATTTCCAATCGAACTGTGTTTTAAAATGGGAACTCTATTTTTTTGCCATTTCTTGCAAATTTTAACGATGTTACCCCTTACAAAAAATGCAAAAATTGACCCAAAAAAGAAATTCCCAAAAAGTGATAGGGATCGTTAGCATTGGTAATTAGCTGCTCAAAACAGTTATTCTTTCACGTTTATGATAATTTTTAGCAAAGTTATGATCAAAATGCCCATCAAAAATATTTTAATTTTTGCCAAAATCCGTTTTTTCGAATTTCGGTCAAAAAATAATCAGTTTTATTGCCACAACTTTAAAAATAATTGTCTGAATTTGGAATGGTATACCTCGTTGCGTTCGTAATTAAATTTCCAATCGAACTGTGTTTTAAAATGGGAACTCTATTTTTTTGCCATTTCTTGCAAATTTTAACGATGTTACAAAAAATGCAAAAATTGACCCAAAAAAGAAATTCCCAAAAAGTGATAGGGATCGTTAGCATTGGTAATTAGCTGCTCAAAACAGTTATTCTTTTACGTTTATGATAATTTTTAGCAAAGTTATGATCAAAATGCCCATCAAAAATATTTTAATTTTTGCCAAAATCCGTTTTTTCGAATTTCGGTCAAAAAATAATCAGTTTTATTGTCACAACTTTAAAAATAATTGTCTGAATTTGGAATGGTATACCTAACTGTGTTTTAAAATGGGAACTCTATTTTTTTGCCATTTCTTGCAAATTTTAACCCCTTACAAAAAATGCAAAAATTTACCCAAAAAAGAAATTCCCAAAAAGTGATAGGGATCGTTAGCATTGGTAATTAGCTGCTCAAAACAGTTATTCTTTCACGTTTATGATAATTTTTAGCAAAGTTATGATCAAAATGCCCATCAAAAATATTTTAATTTTTGCCAAAATCCGTTTTTTCGAATTTCGGTCAAAAAATAATCAGTTTTATTGCCACAACTTTAAAAATAATTGTCTGAATTTGGAATGGTATACCTCGTTGCGTTCGTAATTAAATTTCCAATCGAACTGTGTTTTAAAATGGGAACTCTATTTTTTTGCCATTTCTTGCAAATTTTAACGATGTTACCCCTTACAAAAAATGCAAAAATTGACCCAAAAAAGAAATTCCCAAAAAGTGATAGGGATCGTTAGCATTGGTAATTAGCTGCTCAAAACAGTTATTCTTTCACGTTTATGATAATTTTTAGCAAAGTTATGATCAAAATGCCCATCAAAAATATTTTAATTTTTGCCAAAATCCGTTTTTTCGAATTTCGGTCAAAAAATAATCAGTTTTATTGCCACAACTTTAAAAATAATTGTCTGAATTTGGAATGGTATACCTCGTTGCGTTCGTAATTAAATTTCCAATCGAACTGTGTTTTAAAATGGGAACTCTATTTTTTTGCCATTTCTTGCCGATGTTCTTACAAAAAATGAAATTAAAAAGAAATTCCAAAAAGTGATAGGGATCGTTAGCATTGGTAATTAGCTGCTCAAAACAGTTATTCTTTCACGTTTATGATAATTTTTAGCAAAGTTATGATCAAAATGCCCATCAAAAATATTTTAATTTTTGCCAAAATCCGTTTTTTCGAATTTCGGTCAAAAAATAATCAGTTTTATTGCCACAACTTTAAAAATAATTGTCTGAATTTGGAATGGTATACCTCGTTGCGTTCGTAATTAAATTTCCAATCGAACTGTGTTTTAAAATGGGAACTCTATTTTTTTGCCATTTCTTGCAAATTTTAACGATGTTACCCCTTACAAAAAATGCAAAAATTGACCCAAAAAAGAAATTCCCAAAAAGTGATAGGGATCGTTAGCATTGGTAATTAGCTGCTCAAAACAGTTATTCTTTCACGTTTATGATAATTTTTAGCAAAGTTATGATCAAAATGCCCATCAAAAATATTTTAATTTTTGCCAAAATCCGTTTTTTCGAATTTCGGTCAAAAAATAATCAGTTTTATTGCCACAACTTTAAAAATAATTGTCTGAATTTGGAATGGTATACCTCGTTGCGTTCGTAATTAAATTTCCAATCGAACTGTGTTTTAAAATGGGAACTCTATTTTTTTGCCATTTCTTGCAAATTTTAACGATGTTACCCCTTACAAAAAATGCAAAAATTGACCCAAAAAAGAAATTCCCAAAAAGTGATAGGGATCGTTAGCATTGGTAATTAGCTGCTCAAAACAGTTATTCTTTCACGTTTATGATAATTTTTAGCAAAGTTATGATCAAAATGCCCATCAAAAATATTTTAATTTTTGCCAAAATCCGTTTTTTCGAATTTCGGTCAAAAAATAATCAGTTTTATTGCCACAACTTTAAAAATAATTGTCTGAATTTGGAATGGTATACCTCGTTGCGTTCGTAATTAAATTTCCAATCGAACTGTGTTTTAAAATGGGAACTCTATTTTTTTGCCATTTCTTGCAAATTTTAACGATGTTACCCCTTACAAAAAATGCAAAAATTGACCCAAAAAAGAAATTCCCAAAAAGTGATAGGGATCGTTAGCATTGGTAATTAGCTGCTCAAAACAGTTATTCTTTCACGTTTATGATAATTTTTAGCAAAGTTATGATCAAAATGCCCATCAAAAATATTTTAATTTTTGCCAAAATCCGTTTTTTCGAATTTCGGTCAAAAAATAATCAGTTTTATTGCCACAACTTTAAAAATAATTGTCTGAATTTGGAATGGTATACCTCGTTGCGTTCGTAATTAAATTTCCAATCGAACTGTGTTTTAAAATGGGAACTCTATTTTTTTGCCATTTCTTGCAAATTTTAACGATGTTACCCCTTACAAAAAATGCAAAAATTGACCCAAAAAAGAAATTCCCAAAAAGTGATAGGGATCGTTAGCATTGGTAATTAGCTGCTCAAAACAGTTATTCTTTCACGTTTATGATAATTTTTAGCAAAGTTATGATCAAAATGCCCATCAAAAATATTTTAATTTTTGCCAAAATCCGTTTTTTCGAATTTCGGTCAAAAAATAATCAGTTTTATTGCCACAACTTTAAAAATAATTGTCTGAATTTGGAATGGTATACCTCGTTGCGTTCGTAATTAAATTTCCAATCGAACTGTGTTTTAAAATGGGAACTCTATTTTTTTGCCATTTCTTGCAAATTTTAACGATGTTACCCCTTACAAAAAATGCAAAAATTGACCCAAAAAAGAAATTCCCAAAAAGTGATAGGGATCGTTAGCATTGGTAATTAGCTGCTCAAAACAGTTATTCTTTCACGTTTATGATAATTTTTAGCAAAGTTATGATCAAAATGCCCATCAAAAATATTTTAATTTTTGCCAAAATCCGTTTTTTCGAATTTCGGTCAAAAAATAATCAGTTTTATTGCCACAACTTTAAAAATAATTGTCTGAATTTGGAATGGTATACCTCGTTGCGTTCGTAATTAAATTTCCAATCGAACTGTGTTTTAAAATGGGAACTCTATTTTTTTGCCATTTCTTGCAAATTTTAACGATGTTACCCCTTACAAAAAATGCAAAAATTGACCCAAAAAAGAAATTCCCAAAAAGTGATAGGGATCGTTAGCATTGGTAATTAGCTGCTCAAAACAGTTATTCTTTCACGTTTATGATAATTTTTAGCAAAGTTATGATCAAAATGCCCATCAAAAATATTTTAATTTTTGCCAAAATCCGTTTTTTCGAATTTCGGTCAAAAAATAATCAGTTTTATTGCCACAACTTTAAAAATAATTGTCTGAATTTGGAATGGTATACCTCGTTGCGTTCGTAATTAAATTTCCAATCGAACTGTGTTTTAAAATGGGAACTCTATTTTTTTGCCATTTCTTGCAAATTTTAACGATGTTACCCCTTACAAAAAATGCAAAAATTGACCCAAAAAAGAAATTCCCAAAAAGTGATAGGGATCGTTAGCATTGGTAATTAGCTGCTCAAAACAGTTATTCTTTCACGTTTATGATAATTTTTAGCAAAGTTATGATCAAAATGCCCATCAAAAATATTTTAATTTTTGCCAAAATCCGTTTTTTCGAATTTCGGTCAAAAAATAATCAGTTTTATTGCCACAACTTTAAAAATAATTGTCTGAATTTGGAATGGTATACCTCGTTGCGTTCGTAATTAAATTTCCAATCGAACTGTGTTTTAAAATGGGAACTCTATTTTTTTGCCATTTCTTGCAAATTTTAACGATGTTACCCCTTACAAAAAATGCAAAAATTGACCCAAAAAAGAAATTCCCAAAAAGTGATAGGGATCGTTAGCATTGGTAATTAGCTGCTCAAAACAGTTATTCTTTCACGTTTATGATAATTTTTAGCAAAGTTATGATCAAAATGCCCATCAAAAATATTTTAATTTTTGCCAAAATCCGTTTTTTCGAATTTCGGTCAAAAAATAATCAGTTTTATTGCCACAACTTTAAAAATAATTGTCTGAATTTGGAATGGTATACCTCGTTGCGTTCGTAATTAAATTTCCAATCGAACTGTGTTTTAAAATGGGAACTCTATTTTTTTGCCATTTCTTGCAAATTTTAACGATGTTACCCCTTACAAAAAATGCAAAAATTGACCCAAAAAAGAAATTCCCAAAAAGTGATAGGGATCGTTAGCATTGGTAATTAGCTGCTCAAAACAGTTATTCTTTCACGTTTATGATAATTTTTAGCAAAGTTATGATCAAAATGCCCATCAAAAATATTTTAATTTTTGCCAAAATCCGTTTTTTCGAATTTCGGTCAAAAAATAATCAGTTTTATTGCCACAACTTTAAAAATAATTGTCTGAATTTGGAATGGTATACCTCGTTGCGTTCGTAATTAAATTTCCAATCGAACTGTGTTTTAAAATGGGAACTCTATTTTTTTGCCATTTCTTGCAAATTTTAACGATGTTACCCCTTACAAAAAATGCAAAAATTGACCCAAAAAAGAAATTCCCAAAAAGTGATAGGGATCGTTAGCATTGGTAATTAGCTGCTCAAAACAGTTATTCTTTCACGTTTATGATAATTTTTAGCAAAGTTATGATCAAAATGCCCATCAAAAATATTTTAATTTTTGCCAAAATCCGTTTTTTCGAATTTCGGTCAAAAAATAATCAGTTTTATTGCCACAACTTTAAAAATAATTGTCTGAATTTGGAATGGTATACCTCGTTGCGTTCGTAATTAAATTTCCAATCGAACTGTGTTTTAAAATGGGAACTCTATTTTTTTGCCATTTCTTGCAAATTTTAACGATGTTACCCCTTACAAAAAATGCAAAAATTGACCCAAAAAAGAAATTCCCAAAAAGTGATAGGGATCGTTAGCATTGGTAATTAGCTGCTCAAAACAGTTATTCTTTCACGTTTATGATAATTTTTAGCAAAGTTATGATCAAAATGCCCATCAAAAATATTTTAATTTTTGCCAAAATCCGTTTTTTCGAATTTCGGTCAAAAAATAATCAGTTTTATTGCCACAACTTTAAAAATAATTGTCTGAATTTGGAATGGTATACCTCGTTGCGTTCGTAATTAAATTTCCAATCGAACTGTGTTTTAAAATGGGAACTCTATTTTTTTGCCATTTCTTGCAAATTTTAACGATGTTACCCCTTACAAAAAATGCAAAAATTGACCCAAAAAAGAAATTCCCAAAAAGTGATAGGGATCGTTAGCATTGGTAATTAGCTGCTCAAAACAGTTATTCTTTCACGTTTATGATAATTTTTAGCAAAGTTATGATCAAAATGCCCATCAAAAATATTTTAATTTTTGCCAAAATCCGTTTTTTCGAATTTCGGTCAAAAAATAATCAGTTTTATTGCCACAACTTTAAAAATAATTGTCTGAATTTGGAATGGTATACCTCGTTGCGTTCGTAATTAAATTTCCAATCGAACTGTGTTTTAAAATGGGAACTCTATTTTTTTGCCATTTCTTGCAAATTTTAACGATGTTACCCCTTACAAAAAATGCAAAAATTGACCCAAAAAAGAAATTCCCAAAAAGTGATAGGGATCGTTAGCATTGGTAATTAGCTGCTCAAAACAGTTATTCTTTCACGTTTATGATAATTTTTAGCAAAGTTATGATCAAAATGCCCATCAAAAATATTTTAATTTTTGCCAAAATCCGTTTTTTCGAATTTCGGTCAAAAAATAATCAGTTTTATTGCCACAACTTTAAAAATAATTGTCTGAATTTGGAATGGTATACCTCGTTGCGTTCGTAATTAAATTTCCAATCGAACTGTGTTTTAAAATGGGAACTCTATTTTTTTGCCATTTCTTGCAAATTTTAACGATGTTACCCCTTACAAAAAATGCAAAAATTGACCCAAAAAAGAAATTCCCAAAAAGTGATAGGGATCGTTAGCATTGGTAATTAGCTGCTCAAAACAGTTATTCTTTCACGTTTATGATAATTTTTAGCAAAGTTATGATCAAAATGCCCATCAAAAATATTTTAATTTTTGCCAAAATCCGTTTTTTCGAATTTCGGTCAAAAAATAATCAGTTTTATTGCCACAACTTTAAAAATAATTGTCTGAATTTGGAATGGTATACCTCGTTGCGTTCGTAATTAAATTTCCAATCGAACTGTGTTTTAAAATGGGAACTCTATTTTTTTGCCATTTCTTGCAAATTTTAACGATGTTACCCCTTACAAAAAATGCAAAAATTGACCCAAAAAAGAAATTCCCAAAAAGTGATAGGGATCGTTAGCATTGGTAATTAGCTGCTCAAAACAGTTATTCTTTCACGTTTATGATAATTTTTAGCAAAGTTATGATCAAAATGCCCATCAAAAATATTTTAATTTTTGCCAAAATCCGTTTTTTCGAATTTCGGTCAAAAAATAATCAGTTTTATTGCCACAACTTTAAAAATAATTGTCTGAATTTGGAATGGTATACCTCGTTGCGTTCGTAATTAAATTTCCAATCGAACTGTGTTTTAAAATGGGAACTCTATTTTTTTGCCATTTCTTGCAAATTTTAACGATGTTACCCCTTACAAAAAATGCAAAAATTGACCCAAAAAAGAAATTCCCAAAAAGTGATAGGGATCGTTAGCATTGGTAATTAGCTGCTCAAAACAGTTATTCTTTCACGTTTATGATAATTTTTAGCAAAGTTATGATCAAAATGCCCATCAAAAATATTTTAATTTTTGCCAAAATCCGTTTTTTCGAATTTCGGTCAAAAAATAATCAGTTTTATTGCCACAACTTTAAAAATAATTGTCTGAATTTGGAATGGTATACCTCGTTGCGTTCGTAATTAAATTTCCAATCGAACTGTGTTTTAAAATGGGAACTCTATTTTTTTGCCATTTCTTGCAAATTTTAACGATGTTACCCCTTACAAAAAATGCAAAAATTGACCCAAAAAAGAAATTCCCAAAAAGTGATAGGGATCGTTAGCATTGGTAATTAGCTGCTCAAAACAGTTATTCTTTCACGTTTATGATAATTTTTAGCAAAGTTATGATCAAAATGCCCATCAAAAATATTTTAATTTTTGCCAAAATCCGTTTTTTCGAATTTCGGTCAAAAAATAATCAGTTTTATTGCCACAACTTTAAAAATAATTGTCTGAATTTGGAATGGTATACCTCGTTGCGTTCGTAATTAAATTTCCAATCGAACTGTGTTTTAAAATGGGAACTCTATTTTTTTGCCATTTCTTGCAAATTTTAACGATGTTACCCCTTACAAAAAATGCAAAAATTGACCCAAAAAAGAAATTCCCAAAAAGTGATAGGGATCGTTAGCATTGGTAATTAGCTGCTCAAAACAGTTATTCTTTCACGTTTATGATAATTTTTAGCAAAGTTATGATCAAAATGCCCATCAAAAATATTTTAATTTTTGCCAAAATCCGTTTTTTCGAATTTCGGTCAAAAAATAATCAGTTTTATTGCCACAACTTTAAAAATAATTGTCTGAATTTGGAATGGTATACCTCGTTGCGTTCGTAATTAAATTTCCAATCGAACTGTGTTTTAAAATGGGAACTCTATTTTTTTGCCATTTCTTGCAAATTTTAACGATGTTACCCCTTACAAAAAATGCAAAAATTGACCCAAAAAAGAAATTCCCAAAAAGTGATAGGGATCGTTAGCATTGGTAATTAGCTGCTCAAAACAGTTATTCTTTCACGTTTATGATAATTTTTAGCAAAGTTATGATCAAAATGCCCATCAAAAATATTTTAATTTTTGCCAAAATCCGTTTTTTCGAATTTCGGTCAAAAAATAATCAGTTTTATTGCCACAACTTTAAAAATAATTGTCTGAATTTGGAATGGTATACCTCGTTGCGTTCGTAATTAAATTTCCAATCGAACTGTGTTTTAAAATGGGAACTCTATTTTTTTGCCATTTCTTGCAAATTTTAACGATGTTACCCCTTACAAAAAATGCAAAAATTGACCCAAAAAAGAAATTCCCAAAAAGTGATAGGGATCGTTAGCATTGGTAATTAGCTGCTCAAAACAGTTATTCTTTCACGTTTATGATAATTTTTAGCAAAGTTATGATCAAAATGCCCATCAAAAATATTTTAATTTTTGCCAAAATCCGTTTTTTCGAATTTCGGTCAAAAAATAATCAGTTTTATTGCCACAACTTTAAAAATAATTGTCTGAATTTGGAATGGTATACCTCGTTGCGTTCGTAATTAAATTTCCAATCGAACTGTGTTTTAAAATGGGAACTCTATTTTTTTGCCATTTCTTGCAAATTTTAACGATGTTACCCCTTACAAAAAATGCAAAAATTGACCCAAAAAAGAAATTCCCAAAAAGTGATAGGGATCGTTAGCATTGGTAATTAGCTGCTCAAAACAGTTATTCTTTCACGTTTATGATAATTTTTAGCAAAGTTATGATCAAAATGCCCATCAAAAATATTTTAATTTTTGCCAAAATCCGTTTTTTCGAATTTCGGTCAAAAAATAATCAGTTTTATTGCCACAACTTTAAAAATAATTGTCTGAATTTGGAATGGTATACCTCGTTGCGTTCGTAATTAAATTTCCAATCGAACTGTGTTTTAAAATGGGAACTCTATTTTTTTGCCATTTCTTGCAAATTTTAACGATGTTACCCCTTACAAAAAATGCAAAAATTGACCCAAAAAAGAAATTCCCAAAAAGTGATAGGGATCGTTAGCATTGGTAATTAGCTGCTCAAAACAGTTATTCTTTCACGTTTATGATAATTTTTAGCAAAGTTATGATCAAAATGCCCATCAAAAATATTTTAATTTTTGCCAAAATCCGTTTTTTCGAATTTCGGTCAAAAAATAATCAGTTTTATTGCCACAACTTTAAAAATAATTGTCTGAATTTGGAATGGTATACCTCGTTGCGTTCGTAATTAAATTTCCAATCGAACTGTGTTTTAAAATGGGAACTCTATTTTTTTGCCATTTCTTGCAAATTTTAACGATGTTACCCCTTACAAAAAATGCAAAAATTGACCCAAAAAAGAAATTCCCAAAAAGTGATAGGGATCGTTAGCATTGGTAATTAGCTGCTCAAAACAGTTATTCTTTCACGTTTATGATAATTTTTAGCAAAGTTATGATCAAAATGCCCATCAAAAATATTTTAATTTTTGCCAAAATCCGTTTTTTCGAATTTCGGTCAAAAAATAATCAGTTTTATTGCCACAACTTTAAAAATAATTGTCTGAATTTGGAATGGTATACCTCGTTGCGTTCGTAATTAAATTTCCAATCGAACTGTGTTTTAAAATGGGAACTCTATTTTTTTGCCATTTCTTGCAAATTTTAACGATGTTACCCCTTACAAAAAATGCAAAAATTGACCCAAAAAAGAAATTCCCAAAAAGTGATAGGGATCGTTAGCATTGGTAATTAGCTGCTCAAAACAGTTATTCTTTCACGTTTATGATAATTTTTAGCAAAGTTATGATCAAAATGCCCATCAAAAATATTTTAATTTTTGCCAAAATCCGTTTTTTCGAATTTCGGTCAAAAAATAATCAGTTTTATTGCCACAACTTTAAAAATAATTGTCTGAATTTGGAATGGTATACCTCGTTGCGTTCGTAATTAAATTTCCAATCGAACTGTGTTTTAAAATGGGAACTCTATTTTTTTGCCATTTCTTGCAAATTTTAACGATGTTACCCCTTACAAAAAATGCAAAAATTGACCCAAAAAAGAAATTCCCAAAAAGTGATAGGGATCGTTAGCATTGGTAATTAGCTGCTCAAAACAGTTATTCTTTCACGTTTATGATAATTTTTAGCAAAGTTATGATCAAAATGCCCATCAAAAATATTTTAATTTTTGCCAAAATCCGTTTTTTCGAATTTCGGTCAAAAAATAATCAGTTTTATTGCCACAACTTTAAAAATAATTGTCTGAATTTGGAATGGTATACCTCGTTGCGTTCGTAATTAAATTTCCAATCGAACTGTGTTTTAAAATGGGAACTCTATTTTTTTGCCATTTCTTGCAAATTTTAACGATGTTACCCCTTACAAAAAATGCAAAAATTGACCCAAAAAAGAAATTCCCAAAAAGTGATAGGGATCGTTAGCATTGGTAATTAGCTGCTCAAAACAGTTATTCTTTCACGTTTATGATAATTTTTAGCAAAGTTATGATCAAAATGCCCATCAAAAATATTTTAATTTTTGCCAAAATCCGTTTTTTCGAATTTCGGTCAAAAAATAATCAGTTTTATTGCCACAACTTTAAAAATAATTGTCTGAATTTGGAATGGTATACCTCGTTGCGTTCGTAATTAAATTTCCAATCGAACTGTGTTTTAAAATGGGAACTCTATTTTTTTGCCATTTCTTGCAAATTTTAACGATGTTACCCCTTACAAAAAATGCAAAAATTGACCCAAAAAAGAAATTCCCAAAAAGTGATAGGGATCGTTAGCATTGGTAATTAGCTGCTCAAAACAGTTATTCTTTCACGTTTATGATAATTTTTAGCAAAGTTATGATCAAAATGCCCATCAAAAATATTTTAATTTTTGCCAAAATCCGTTTTTTCGAATTTCGGTCAAAAAATAATCAGTTTTATTGCCACAACTTTAAAAATAATTGTCTGAATTTGGAATGGTATACCTCGTTGCGTTCGTAATTAAATTTCCAATCGAACTGTGTTTTAAAATGGGAACTCTATTTTTTTGCCATTTCTTGCAAATTTTAACGATGTTACCCCTTACAAAAAATGCAAAAATTGACCCAAAAAAGAAATTCCCAAAAAGTGATAGGGATCGTTAGCATTGGTAATTAGCTGCTCAAAACAGTTATTCTTTCACGTTTATGATAATTTTTAGCAAAGTTATGATCAAAATGCCCATCAAAAATATTTTAATTTTTGCCAAAATCCGTTTTTTCGAATTTCGGTCAAAAAATAATCAGTTTTATTGCCACAACTTTAAAAATAATTGTCTGAATTTGGAATGGTATACCTCGTTGCGTTCGTAATTAAATTTCCAATCGAACTGTGTTTTAAAATGGGAACTCTATTTTTTTGCCATTTCTTGCAAATTTTAACGATGTTACCCCTTACAAAAAATGCAAAAATTGACCCAAAAAAGAAATTCCCAAAAAGTGATAGGGATCGTTAGCATTGGTAATTAGCTGCTCAAAACAGTTATTCTTTCACGTTTATGATAATTTTTAGCAAAGTTATGATCAAAATGCCCATCAAAAATATTTTAATTTTTGCCAAAATCCGTTTTTTCGAATTTCGGTCAAAAAATAATCAGTTTTATTGCCACAACTTTAAAAATAATTGTCTGAATTTGGAATGGTATACCTCGTTGCGTTCGTAATTAAATTTCCAATCGAACTGTGTTTTAAAATGGGAACTCTATTTTTTTGCCATTTCTTGCAAATTTTAACGATGTTACCCCTTACAAAAAATGCAAAAATTGACCCAAAAAAGAAATTCCCAAAAAGTGATAGGGATCGTTAGCATTGGTAATTAGCTGCTCAAAACAGTTATTCTTTCACGTTTATGATAATTTTTAGCAAAGTTATGATCAAAATGCCCATCAAAAATATTTTAATTTTTGCCAAAATCCGTTTTTTCGAATTTCGGTCAAAAAATAATCAGTTTTATTGCCACAACTTTAAAAATAATTGTCTGAATTTGGAATGGTATACCTCGTTGCGTTCGTAATTAAATTTCCAATCGAACTGTGTTTTAAAATGGGAACTCTATTTTTTTGCCATTTCTTGCAAATTTTAACGATGTTACCCCTTACAAAAAATGCAAAAATTGACCCAAAAAAGAAATTCCCAAAAAGTGATAGGGATCGTTAGCATTGGTAATTAGCTGCTCAAAACAGTTATTCTTTCACGTTTATGATAATTTTTAGCAAAGTTATGATCAAAATGCCCATCAAAAATATTTTAATTTTTGCCAAAATCCGTTTTTTCGAATTTCGGTCAAAAAATAATCAGTTTTATTGCCACAACTTTAAAAATAATTGTCTGAATTTGGAATGGTATACCTCGTTGCGTTCGTAATTAAATTTCCAATCGAACTGTGTTTTAAAATGGGAACTCTATTTTTTTGCCATTTCTTGCAAATTTTAACGATGTTACCCCTTACAAAAAATGCAAAAATTGACCCAAAAAAGAAATTCCCAAAAAGTGATAGGGATCGTTAGCATTGGTAATTAGCTGCTCAAAACAGTTATTCTTTCACGTTTATGATAATTTTTAGCAAAGTTATGATCAAAATGCCCATCAAAAATATTTTAATTTTTGCCAAAATCCGTTTTTTCGAATTTCGGTCAAAAAATAATCAGTTTTATTGCCACAACTTTAAAAATAATTGTCTGAATTTGGAATGGTATACCTCGTTGCGTTCGTAATTAAATTTCCAATCGAACTGTGTTTTAAAATGGGAACTCTATTTTTTTGCCATTTCTTGCAAATTTTAACGATGTTACCCCTTACAAAAAATGCAAAAATTGACCCAAAAAAGAAATTCCCAAAAAGTGATAGGGATCGTTAGCATTGGTAATTAGCTGCTCAAAACAGTTATTCTTTCACGTTTATGATAATTTTTAGCAAAGTTATGATCAAAATGCCCATCAAAAATATTTTAATTTTTGCCAAAATCCGTTTTTTCGAATTTCGGTCAAAAAATAATCAGTTTTATTGCCACAACTTTAAAAATAATTGTCTGAATTTGGAATGGTATACCTCGTTGCGTTCGTAATTAAATTTCCAATCGAACTGTGTTTTAAAATGGGAACTCTATTTTTTTGCCATTTCTTGCAAATTTTAACGATGTTACCCCTTACAAAAAATGCAAAAATTGACCCAAAAAAGAAATTCCCAAAAAGTGATAGGGATCGTTAGCATTGGTAATTAGCTGCTCAAAACAGTTATTCTTTCACGTTTATGATAATTTTTAGCAAAGTTATGATCAAAATGCCCATCAAAAATATTTTAATTTTTGCCAAAATCCGTTTTTTCGAATTTCGGTCAAAAAATAATCAGTTTTATTGCCACAACTTTAAAAATAATTGTCTGAATTTGGAATGGTATACCTCGTTGCGTTCGTAATTAAATTTCCAATCGAACTGTGTTTTAAAATGGGAACTCTATTTTTTTGCCATTTCTTGCAAATTTTAACGATGTTACCCCTTACAAAAAATGCAAAAATTGACCCAAAAAAGAAATTCCCAAAAAGTGATAGGGATCGTTAGCATTGGTAATTAGCTGCTCAAAACAGTTATTCTTTCACGTTTATGATAATTTTTAGCAAAGTTATGATCAAAATGCCCATCAAAAATATTTTAATTTTTGCCAAAATCCGTTTTTTCGAATTTCGGTCAAAAAATAATCAGTTTTATTGCCACAACTTTAAAAATAATTGTCTGAATTTGGAATGGTATACCTCGTTGCGTTCGTAATTAAATTTCCAATCGAACTGTGTTTTAAAATGGGAACTCTATTTTTTTGCCATTTCTTGCAAATTTTAACGATGTTACCCCTTACAAAAAATGCAAAAATTGACCCAAAAAAGAAATTCCCAAAAAGTGATAGGGATCGTTAGCATTGGTAATTAGCTGCTCAAAACAGTTATTCTTTCACGTTTATGATAATTTTTAGCAAAGTTATGATCAAAATGCCCATCAAAAATATTTTAATTTTTGCCAAAATCCGTTTTTTCGAATTTCGGTCAAAAAATAATCAGTTTTATTGCCACAACTTTAAAAATAATTGTCTGAATTTGGAATGGTATACCTCGTTGCGTTCGTAATTAAATTTCCAATCGAACTGTGTTTTAAAATGGGAACTCTATTTTTTTGCCATTTCTTGCAAATTTTAACGATGTTACCCCTTACAAAAAATGCAAAAATTGACCCAAAAAAGAAATTCCCAAAAAGTGATAGGGATCGTTAGCATTGGTAATTAGCTGCTCAAAACAGTTATTCTTTCACGTTTATGATAATTTTTAGCAAAGTTATGATCAAAATGCCCATCAAAAATATTTTAATTTTTGCCAAAATCCGTTTTTTCGAATTTCGGTCAAAAAATAATCAGTTTTATTGCCACAACTTTAAAAATAATTGTCTGAATTTGGAATGGTATACCTCGTTGCGTTCGTAATTAAATTTCCAATCGAACTGTGTTTTAAAATGGGAACTCTATTTTTTTGCCATTTCTTGCAAATTTTAACGATGTTACCCCTTACAAAAAATGCAAAAATTGACCCAAAAAAGAAATTCCCAAAAAGTGATAGGGATCGTTAGCATTGGTAATTAGCTGCTCAAAACAGTTATTCTTTCACGTTTATGATAATTTTTAGCAAAGTTATGATCAAAATGCCCATCAAAAATATTTTAATTTTTGCCAAAATCCGTTTTTTCGAATTTCGGTCAAAAAATAATCAGTTTTATTGCCACAACTTTAAAAATAATTGTCTGAATTTGGAATGGTATACCTCGTTGCGTTCGTAATTAAATTTCCAATCGAACTGTGTTTTAAAATGGGAACTCTATTTTTTTGCCATTTCTTGCAAATTTTAACGATGTTACCCCTTACAAAAAATGCAAAAATTGACCCAAAAAAGAAATTCCCAAAAAGTGATAGGGATCGTTAGCATTGGTAATTAGCTGCTCAAAACAGTTATTCTTTCACGTTTATGATAATTTTTAGCAAAGTTATGATCAAAATGCCCATCAAAAATATTTTAATTTTTGCCAAAATCCGTTTTTTCGAATTTCGGTCAAAAAATAATCAGTTTTATTGCCACAACTTTAAAAATAATTGTCTGAATTTGGAATGGTATACCTCGTTGCGTTCGTAATTAAATTTCCAATCGAACTGTGTTTTAAAATGGGAACTCTATTTTTTTGCCATTTCTTGCAAATTTTAACGATGTTACCCCTTACAAAAAATGCAAAAATTGACCCAAAAAAGAAATTCCCAAAAAGTGATAGGGATCGTTAGCATTGGTAATTAGCTGCTCAAAACAGTTATTCTTTCACGTTTATGATAATTTTTAGCAAAGTTATGATCAAAATGCCCATCAAAAATATTTTAATTTTTGCCAAAATCCGTTTTTTCGAATTTCGGTCAAAAAATAATCAGTTTTATTGCCACAACTTTAAAAATAATTGTCTGAATTTGGAATGGTATACCTCGTTGCGTTCGTAATTAAATTTCCAATCGAACTGTGTTTTAAAATGGGAACTCTATTTTTTTGCCATTTCTTGCAAATTTTAACGATGTTACCCCTTACAAAAAATGCAAAAATTGACCCAAAAAAGAAATTCCCAAAAAGTGATAGGGATCGTTAGCATTGGTAATTAGCTGCTCAAAACAGTTATTCTTTCACGTTTATGATAATTTTTAGCAAAGTTATGATCAAAATGCCCATCAAAAATATTTTAATTTTTGCCAAAATCCGTTTTTTCGAATTTCGGTCAAAAAATAATCAGTTTTATTGCCACAACTTTAAAAATAATTGTCTGAATTTGGAATGGTATACCTCGTTGCGTTCGTAATTAAATTTCCAATCGAACTGTGTTTTAAAATGGGAACTCTATTTTTTTGCCATTTCTTGCAAATTTTAACGATGTTACCCCTTACAAAAAATGCAAAAATTGACCCAAAAAAGAAATTCCCAAAAAGTGATAGGGATCGTTAGCATTGGTAATTAGCTGCTCAAAACAGTTATTCTTTCACGTTTATGATAATTTTTAGCAAAGTTATGATCAAAATGCCCATCAAAAATATTTTAATTTTTGCCAAAATCCGTTTTTTCGAATTTCGGTCAAAAAATAATCAGTTTTATTGCCACAACTTTAAAAATAATTGTCTGAATTTGGAATGGTATACCTCGTTGCGTTCGTAATTAAATTTCCAATCGAACTGTGTTTTAAAATGGGAACTCTATTTTTTTGCCATTTCTTGCAAATTTTAACGATGTTACCCCTTACAAAAAATGCAAAAATTGACCCAAAAAAGAAATTCCCAAAAAGTGATAGGGATCGTTAGCATTGGTAATTAGCTGCTCAAAACAGTTATTCTTTCACGTTTATGATAATTTTTAGCAAAGTTATGATCAAAATGCCCATCAAAAATATTTTAATTTTTGCCAAAATCCGTTTTTTCGAATTTCGGTCAAAAAATAATCAGTTTTATTGCCACAACTTTAAAAATAATTGTCTGAATTTGGAATGGTATACCTCGTTGCGTTCGTAATTAAATTTCCAATCGAACTGTGTTTTAAAATGGGAACTCTATTTTTTTGCCATTTCTTGCAAATTTTAACGATGTTACCCCTTACAAAAAATGCAAAAATTGACCCAAAAAAGAAATTCCCAAAAAGTGATAGGGATCGTTAGCATTGGTAATTAGCTGCTCAAAACAGTTATTCTTTCACGTTTATGATAATTTTTAGCAAAGTTATGATCAAAATGCCCATCAAAAATATTTTAATTTTTGCCAAAATCCGTTTTTTCGAATTTCGGTCAAAAAATAATCAGTTTTATTGCCACAACTTTAAAAATAATTGTCTGAATTTGGAATGGTATACCTCGTTGCGTTCGTAATTAAATTTCCAATCGAACTGTGTTTTAAAATGGGAACTCTATTTTTTTGCCATTTCTTGCAAATTTTAACGATGTTACCCCTTACAAAAAATGCAAAAATTGACCCAAAAAAGAAATTCCCAAAAAGTGATAGGGATCGTTAGCATTGGTAATTAGCTGCTCAAAACAGTTATTCTTTCACGTTTATGATAATTTTTAGCAAAGTTATGATCAAAATGCCCATCAAAAATATTTTAATTTTTGCCAAAATCCGTTTTTTCGAATTTCGGTCAAAAAATAATCAGTTTTATTGCCACAACTTTAAAAATAATTGTCTGAATTTGGAATGGTATACCTCGTTGCGTTCGTAATTAAATTTCCAATCGAACTGTGTTTTAAAATGGGAACTCTATTTTTTTGCCATTTCTTGCAAATTTTAACGATGTTACCCCTTACAAAAAATGCAAAAATTGACCCAAAAAAGAAATTCCCAAAAAGTGATAGGGATCGTTAGCATTGGTAATTAGCTGCTCAAAACAGTTATTCTTTCACGTTTATGATAATTTTTAGCAAAGTTATGATCAAAATGCCCATCAAAAATATTTTAATTTTTGCCAAAATCCGTTTTTTCGAATTTCGGTCAAAAAATAATCAGTTTTATTGCCACAACTTTAAAAATAATTGTCTGAATTTGGAATGGTATACCTCGTTGCGTTCGTAATTAAATTTCCAATCGAACTGTGTTTTAAAATGGGAACTCTATTTTTTTGCCATTTCTTGCAAATTTTAACGATGTTACCCCTTACAAAAAATGCAAAAATTGACCCAAAAAAGAAATTCCCAAAAAGTGATAGGGATCGTTAGCATTGGTAATTAGCTGCTCAAAACAGTTATTCTTTCACGTTTATGATAATTTTTAGCAAAGTTATGATCAAAATGCCCATCAAAAATATTTTAATTTTTGCCAAAATCCGTTTTTTCGAATTTCGGTCAAAAAATAATCAGTTTTATTGCCACAACTTTAAAAATAATTGTCTGAATTTGGAATGGTATACCTCGTTGCGTTCGTAATTAAATTTCCAATCGAACTGTGTTTTAAAATGGGAACTCTATTTTTTTGCCATTTCTTGCAAATTTTAACGATGTTACCCCTTACAAAAAATGCAAAAATTGACCCAAAAAAGAAATTCCCAAAAAGTGATAGGGATCGTTAGCATTGGTAATTAGCTGCTCAAAACAGTTATTCTTTCACGTTTATGATAATTTTTAGCAAAGTTATGATCAAAATGCCCATCAAAAATATTTTAATTTTTGCCAAAATCCGTTTTTTCGAATTTCGGTCAAAAAATAATCAGTTTTATTGCCACAACTTTAAAAATAATTGTCTGAATTTGGAATGGTATACCTCGTTGCGTTCGTAATTAAATTTCCAATCGAACTGTGTTTTAAAATGGGAACTCTATTTTTTTGCCATTTCTTGCAAATTTTAACGATGTTACCCCTTACAAAAAATGCAAAAATTGACCCAAAAAAGAAATTCCCAAAAAGTGATAGGGATCGTTAGCATTGGTAATTAGCTGCTCAAAACAGTTATTCTTTCACGTTTATGATAATTTTTAGCAAAGTTATGATCAAAATGCCCATCAAAAATATTTTAATTTTTGCCAAAATCCGTTTTTTCGAATTTCGGTCAAAAAATAATCAGTTTTATTGCCACAACTTTAAAAATAATTGTCTGAATTTGGAATGGTATACCTCGTTGCGTTCGTAATTAAATTTCCAATCGAACTGTGTTTTAAAATGGGAACTCTATTTTTTTGCCATTTCTTGCAAATTTTAACGATGTTACCCCTTACAAAAAATGCAAAAATTGACCCAAAAAAGAAATTCCCAAAAAGTGATAGGGATCGTTAGCATTGGTAATTAGCTGCTCAAAACAGTTATTCTTTCACGTTTATGATAATTTTTAGCAAAGTTATGATCAAAATGCCCATCAAAAATATTTTAATTTTTGCCAAAATCCGTTTTTTCGAATTTCGGTCAAAAAATAATCAGTTTTATTGCCACAACTTTAAAAATAATTGTCTGAATTTGGAATGGTATACCTCGTTGCGTTCGTAATTAAATTTCCAATCGAACTGTGTTTTAAAATGGGAACTCTATTTTTTTGCCATTTCTTGCAAATTTTAACGATGTTACCCCTTACAAAAAATGCAAAAATTGACCCAAAAAAGAAATTCCCAAAAAGTGATAGGGATCGTTAGCATTGGTAATTAGCTGCTCAAAACAGTTATTCTTTCACGTTTATGATAATTTTTAGCAAAGTTATGATCAAAATGCCCATCAAAAATATTTTAATTTTTGCCAAAATCCGTTTTTTCGAATTTCGGTCAAAAAATAATCAGTTTTATTGCCACAACTTTAAAAATAATTGTCTGAATTTGGAATGGTATACCTCGTTGCGTTCGTAATTAAATTTCCAATCGAACTGTGTTTTAAAATGGGAACTCTATTTTTTTGCCATTTCTTGCAAATTTTAACGATGTTACCCCTTACAAAAAATGCAAAAATTGACCCAAAAAAGAAATTCCCAAAAAGTGATAGGGATCGTTAGCATTGGTAATTAGCTGCTCAAAACAGTTATTCTTTCACGTTTATGATAATTTTTAGCAAAGTTATGATCAAAATGCCCATCAAAAATATTTTAATTTTTGCCAAAATCCGTTTTTTCGAATTTCGGTCAAAAAATAATCAGTTTTATTGCCACAACTTTAAAAATAATTGTCTGAATTTGGAATGGTATACCTCGTTGCGTTCGTAATTAAATTTCCAATCGAACTGTGTTTTAAAATGGGAACTCTATTTTTTTGCCATTTCTTGCAAATTTTAACGATGTTACCCCTTACAAAAAATGCAAAAATTGACCCAAAAAAGAAATTCCCAAAAAGTGATAGGGATCGTTAGCATTGGTAATTAGCTGCTCAAAACAGTTATTCTTTCACGTTTATGATAATTTTTAGCAAAGTTATGATCAAAATGCCCATCAAAAATATTTTAATTTTTGCCAAAATCCGTTTTTTCGAATTTCGGTCAAAAAATAATCAGTTTTATTGCCACAACTTTAAAAATAATTGTCTGAATTTGGAATGGTATACCTCGTTGCGTTCGTAATTAAATTTCCAATCGAACTGTGTTTTAAAATGGGAACTCTATTTTTTTGCCATTTCTTGCAAATTTTAACGATGTTACCCCTTACAAAAAATGCAAAAATTGACCCAAAAAAGAAATTCCCAAAAAGTGATAGGGATCGTTAGCATTGGTAATTAGCTGCTCAAAACAGTTATTCTTTCACGTTTATGATAATTTTTAGCAAAGTTATGATCAAAATGCCCATCAAAAATATTTTAATTTTTGCCAAAATCCGTTTTTTCGAATTTCGGTCAAAAAATAATCAGTTTTATTGCCACAACTTTAAAAATAATTGTCTGAATTTGGAATGGTATACCTCGTTGCGTTCGTAATTAAATTTCCAATCGAACTGTGTTTTAAAATGGGAACTCTATTTTTTTGCCATTTCTTGCAAATTTTAACGATGTTACCCCTTACAAAAAATGCAAAAATTGACCCAAAAAAGAAATTCCCAAAAAGTGATAGGGATCGTTAGCATTGGTAATTAGCTGCTCAAAACAGTTATTCTTTCACGTTTATGATAATTTTTAGCAAAGTTATGATCAAAATGCCCATCAAAAATATTTTAATTTTTGCCAAAATCCGTTTTTTCGAATTTCGGTCAAAAAATAATCAGTTTTATTGCCACAACTTTAAAAATAATTGTCTGAATTTGGAATGGTATACCTCGTTGCGTTCGTAATTAAATTTCCAATCGAACTGTGTTTTAAAATGGGAACTCTATTTTTTTGCCATTTCTTGCAAATTTTAACGATGTTACCCCTTACAAAAAATGCAAAAATTGACCCAAAAAAGAAATTCCCAAAAAGTGATAGGGATCGTTAGCATTGGTAATTAGCTGCTCAAAACAGTTATTCTTTCACGTTTATGATAATTTTTAGCAAAGTTATGATCAAAATGCCCATCAAAAATATTTTAATTTTTGCCAAAATCCGTTTTTTCGAATTTCGGTCAAAAAATAATCAGTTTTATTGCCACAACTTTAAAAATAATTGTCTGAATTTGGAATGGTATACCTCGTTGCGTTCGTAATTAAATTTCCAATCGAACTGTGTTTTAAAATGGGAACTCTATTTTTTTGCCATTTCTTGCAAATTTTAACGATGTTACCCCTTACAAAAAATGCAAAAATTGACCCAAAAAAGAAATTCCCAAAAAGTGATAGGGATCGTTAGCATTGGTAATTAGCTGCTCAAAACAGTTATTCTTTCACGTTTATGATAATTTTTAGCAAAGTTATGATCAAAATGCCCATCAAAAATATTTTAATTTTTGCCAAAATCCGTTTTTTCGAATTTCGGTCAAAAAATAATCAGTTTTATTGCCACAACTTTAAAAATAATTGTCTGAATTTGGAATGGTATACCTCGTTGCGTTCGTAATTAAATTTCCAATCGAACTGTGTTTTAAAATGGGAACTCTATTTTTTTGCCATTTCTTGCAAATTTTAACGATGTTACCCCTTACAAAAAATGCAAAAATTGACCCAAAAAAGAAATTCCCAAAAAGTGATAGGGATCGTTAGCATTGGTAATTAGCTGCTCAAAACAGTTATTCTTTCACGTTTATGATAATTTTTAGCAAAGTTATGATCAAAATGCCCATCAAAAATATTTTAATTTTTGCCAAAATCCGTTTTTTCGAATTTCGGTCAAAAAATAATCAGTTTTATTGCCACAACTTTAAAAATAATTGTCTGAATTTGGAATGGTATACCTCGTTGCGTTCGTAATTAAATTTCCAATCGAACTGTGTTTTAAAATGGGAACTCTATTTTTTTGCCATTTCTTGCAAATTTTAACGATGTTACCCCTTACAAAAAATGCAAAAATTGACCCAAAAAAGAAATTCCCAAAAAGTGATAGGGATCGTTAGCATTGGTAATTAGCTGCTCAAAACAGTTATTCTTTCACGTTTATGATAATTTTTAGCAAAGTTATGATCAAAATGCCCATCAAAAATATTTTAATTTTTGCCAAAATCCGTTTTTTCGAATTTCGGTCAAAAAATAATCAGTTTTATTGCCACAACTTTAAAAATAATTGTCTGAATTTGGAATGGTATACCTCGTTGCGTTCGTAATTAAATTTCCAATCGAACTGTGTTTTAAAATGGGAACTCTATTTTTTTGCCATTTCTTGCAAATTTTAACGATGTTACCCCTTACAAAAAATGCAAAAATTGACCCAAAAAAGAAATTCCCAAAAAGTGATAGGGATCGTTAGCATTGGTAATTAGCTGCTCAAAACAGTTATTCTTTCACGTTTATGATAATTTTTAGCAAAGTTATGATCAAAATGCCCATCAAAAATATTTTAATTTTTGCCAAAATCCGTTTTTTCGAATTTCGGTCAAAAAATAATCAGTTTTATTGCCACAACTTTAAAAATAATTGTCTGAATTTGGAATGGTATACCTCGTTGCGTTCGTAATTAAATTTCCAATCGAACTGTGTTTTAAAATGGGAACTCTATTTTTTTGCCATTTCTTGCAAATTTTAACGATGTTACCCCTTACAAAAAATGCAAAAATTGACCCAAAAAAGAAATTCCCAAAAAGTGATAGGGATCGTTAGCATTGGTAATTAGCTGCTCAAAACAGTTATTCTTTCACGTTTATGATAATTTTTAGCAAAGTTATGATCAAAATGCCCATCAAAAATATTTTAATTTTTGCCAAAATCCGTTTTTTCGAATTTCGGTCAAAAAATAATCAGTTTTATTGCCACAACTTTAAAAATAATTGTCTGAATTTGGAATGGTATACCTCGTTGCGTTCGTAATTAAATTTCCAATCGAACTGTGTTTTAAAATGGGAACTCTATTTTTTTGCCATTTCTTGCAAATTTTAACGATGTTACCCCTTACAAAAAATGCAAAAATTGACCCAAAAAAGAAATTCCCAAAAAGTGATAGGGATCGTTAGCATTGGTAATTAGCTGCTCAAAACAGTTATTCTTTCACGTTTATGATAATTTTTAGCAAAGTTATGATCAAAATGCCCATCAAAAATATTTTAATTTTTGCCAAAATCCGTTTTTTCGAATTTCGGTCAAAAAATAATCAGTTTTATTGCCACAACTTTAAAAATAATTGTCTGAATTTGGAATGGTATACCTCGTTGCGTTCGTAATTAAATTTCCAATCGAACTGTGTTTTAAAATGGGAACTCTATTTTTTTGCCATTTCTTGCAAATTTTAACGATGTTACCCCTTACAAAAAATGCAAAAATTGACCCAAAAAAGAAATTCCCAAAAAGTGATAGGGATCGTTAGCATTGGTAATTAGCTGCTCAAAACAGTTATTCTTTCACGTTTATGATAATTTTTAGCAAAGTTATGATCAAAATGCCCATCAAAAATATTTTAATTTTTGCCAAAATCCGTTTTTTCGAATTTCGGTCAAAAAATAATCAGTTTTATTGCCACAACTTTAAAAATAATTGTCTGAATTTGGAATGGTATACCTCGTTGCGTTCGTAATTAAATTTCCAATCGAACTGTGTTTTAAAATGGGAACTCTATTTTTTTGCCATTTCTTGCAAATTTTAACGATGTTACCCCTTACAAAAAATGCAAAAATTGACCCAAAAAAGAAATTCCCAAAAAGTGATAGGGATCGTTAGCATTGGTAATTAGCTGCTCAAAACAGTTATTCTTTCACGTTTATGATAATTTTTAGCAAAGTTATGATCAAAATGCCCATCAAAAATATTTTAATTTTTGCCAAAATCCGTTTTTTCGAATTTCGGTCAAAAAATAATCAGTTTTATTGCCACAACTTTAAAAATAATTGTCTGAATTTGGAATGGTATACCTCGTTGCGTTCGTAATTAAATTTCCAATCGAACTGTGTTTTAAAATGGGAACTCTATTTTTTTGCCATTTCTTGCAAATTTTAACGATGTTACCCCTTACAAAAAATGCAAAAATTGACCCAAAAAAGAAATTCCCAAAAAGTGATAGGGATCGTTAGCATTGGTAATTAGCTGCTCAAAACAGTTATTCTTTCACGTTTATGATAATTTTTAGCAAAGTTATGATCAAAATGCCCATCAAAAATATTTTAATTTTTGCCAAAATCCGTTTTTTCGAATTTCGGTCAAAAAATAATCAGTTTTATTGCCACAACTTTAAAAATAATTGTCTGAATTTGGAATGGTATACCTCGTTGCGTTCGTAATTAAATTTCCAATCGAACTGTGTTTTAAAATGGGAACTCTATTTTTTTGCCATTTCTTGCAAATTTTAACGATGTTACCCCTTACAAAAAATGCAAAAATTGACCCAAAAAAGAAATTCCCAAAAAGTGATAGGGATCGTTAGCATTGGTAATTAGCTGCTCAAAACAGTTATTCTTTCACGTTTATGATAATTTTTAGCAAAGTTATGATCAAAATGCCCATCAAAAATATTTTAATTTTTGCCAAAATCCGTTTTTTCGAATTTCGGTCAAAAAATAATCAGTTTTATTGCCACAACTTTAAAAATAATTGTCTGAATTTGGAATGGTATACCTCGTTGCGTTCGTAATTAAATTTCCAATCGAACTGTGTTTTAAAATGGGAACTCTATTTTTTTGCCATTTCTTGCAAATTTTAACGATGTTACCCCTTACAAAAAATGCAAAAATTGACCCAAAAAAGAAATTCCCAAAAAGTGATAGGGATCGTTAGCATTGGTAATTAGCTGCTCAAAACAGTTATTCTTTCACGTTTATGATAATTTTTAGCAAAGTTATGATCAAAATGCCCATCAAAAATATTTTAATTTTTGCCAAAATCCGTTTTTTCGAATTTCGGTCAAAAAATAATCAGTTTTATTGCCACAACTTTAAAAATAATTGTCTGAATTTGGAATGGTATACCTCGTTGCGTTCGTAATTAAATTTCCAATCGAACTGTGTTTTAAAATGGGAACTCTATTTTTTTGCCATTTCTTGCAAATTTTAACGATGTTACCCCTTACAAAAAATGCAAAAATTGACCCAAAAAAGAAATTCCCAAAAAGTGATAGGGATCGTTAGCATTGGTAATTAGCTGCTCAAAACAGTTATTCTTTCACGTTTATGATAATTTTTAGCAAAGTTATGATCAAAATGCCCATCAAAAATATTTTAATTTTTGCCAAAATCCGTTTTTTCGAATTTCGGTCAAAAAATAATCAGTTTTATTGCCACAACTTTAAAAATAATTGTCTGAATTTGGAATGGTATACCTCGTTGCGTTCGTAATTAAATTTCCAATCGAACTGTGTTTTAAAATGGGAACTCTATTTTTTTGCCATTTCTTGCAAATTTTAACGATGTTACCCCTTACAAAAAATGCAAAAATTGACCCAAAAAAGAAATTCCCAAAAAGTGATAGGGATCGTTAGCATTGGTAATTAGCTGCTCAAAACAGTTATTCTTTCACGTTTATGATAATTTTTAGCAAAGTTATGATCAAAATGCCCATCAAAAATATTTTAATTTTTGCCAAAATCCGTTTTTTCGAATTTCGGTCAAAAAATAATCAGTTTTATTGCCACAACTTTAAAAATAATTGTCTGAATTTGGAATGGTATACCTCGTTGCGTTCGTAATTAAATTTCCAATCGAACTGTGTTTTAAAATGGGAACTCTATTTTTTTGCCATTTCTTGCAAATTTTAACGATGTTACCCCTTACAAAAAATGCAAAAATTGACCCAAAAAAGAAATTCCCAAAAAGTGATAGGGATCGTTAGCATTGGTAATTAGCTGCTCAAAACAGTTATTCTTTCACGTTTATGATAATTTTTAGCAAAGTTATGATCAAAATGCCCATCAAAAATATTTTAATTTTTGCCAAAATCCGTTTTTTCGAATTTCGGTCAAAAAATAATCAGTTTTATTGCCACAACTTTAAAAATAATTGTCTGAATTTGGAATGGTATACCTCGTTGCGTTCGTAATTAAATTTCCAATCGAACTGTGTTTTAAAATGGGAACTCTATTTTTTTGCCATTTCTTGCAAATTTTAACGATGTTACCCCTTACAAAAAATGCAAAAATTGACCCAAAAAAGAAATTCCCAAAAAGTGATAGGGATCGTTAGCATTGGTAATTAGCTGCTCAAAACAGTTATTCTTTCACGTTTATGATAATTTTTAGCAAAGTTATGATCAAAATGCCCATCAAAAATATTTTAATTTTTGCCAAAATCCGTTTTTTCGAATTTCGGTCAAAAAATAATCAGTTTTATTGCCACAACTTTAAAAATAATTGTCTGAATTTGGAATGGTATACCTCGTTGCGTTCGTAATTAAATTTCCAATCGAACTGTGTTTTAAAATGGGAACTCTATTTTTTTGCCATTTCTTGCAAATTTTAACGATGTTACCCCTTACAAAAAATGCAAAAATTGACCCAAAAAAGAAATTCCCAAAAAGTGATAGGGATCGTTAGCATTGGTAATTAGCTGCTCAAAACAGTTATTCTTTCACGTTTATGATAATTTTTAGCAAAGTTATGATCAAAATGCCCATCAAAAATATTTTAATTTTTGCCAAAATCCGTTTTTTCGAATTTCGGTCAAAAAATAATCAGTTTTATTGCCACAACTTTAAAAATAATTGTCTGAATTTGGAATGGTATACCTCGTTGCGTTCGTAATTAAATTTCCAATCGAACTGTGTTTTAAAATGGGAACTCTATTTTTTTGCCATTTCTTGCAAATTTTAACGATGTTACCCCTTACAAAAAATGCAAAAATTGACCCAAAAAAGAAATTCCCAAAAAGTGATAGGGATCGTTAGCATTGGTAATTAGCTGCTCAAAACAGTTATTCTTTCACGTTTATGATAATTTTTAGCAAAGTTATGATCAAAATGCCCATCAAAAATATTTTAATTTTTGCCAAAATCCGTTTTTTCGAATTTCGGTCAAAAAATAATCAGTTTTATTGCCACAACTTTAAAAATAATTGTCTGAATTTGGAATGGTATACCTCGTTGCGTTCGTAATTAAATTTCCAATCGAACTGTGTTTTAAAATGGGAACTCTATTTTTTTGCCATTTCTTGCAAATTTTAACGATGTTACCCCTTACAAAAAATGCAAAAATTGACCCAAAAAAGAAATTCCCAAAAAGTGATAGGGATCGTTAGCATTGGTAATTAGCTGCTCAAAACAGTTATTCTTTCACGTTTATGATAATTTTTAGCAAAGTTATGATCAAAATGCCCATCAAAAATATTTTAATTTTTGCCAAAATCCGTTTTTTCGAATTTCGGTCAAAAAATAATCAGTTTTATTGCCACAACTTTAAAAATAATTGTCTGAATTTGGAATGGTATACCTCGTTGCGTTCGTAATTAAATTTCCAATCGAACTGTGTTTTAAAATGGGAACTCTATTTTTTTGCCATTTCTTGCAAATTTTAACGATGTTACCCCTTACAAAAAATGCAAAAATTGACCCAAAAAAGAAATTCCCAAAAAGTGATAGGGATCGTTAGCATTGGTAATTAGCTGCTCAAAACAGTTATTCTTTCACGTTTATGATAATTTTTAGCAAAGTTATGATCAAAATGCCCATCAAAAATATTTTAATTTTTGCCAAAATCCGTTTTTTCGAATTTCGGTCAAAAAATAATCAGTTTTATTGCCACAACTTTAAAAATAATTGTCTGAATTTGGAATGGTATACCTCGTTGCGTTCGTAATTAAATTTCCAATCGAACTGTGTTTTAAAATGGGAACTCTATTTTTTTGCCATTTCTTGCAAATTTTAACGATGTTACCCCTTACAAAAAATGCAAAAATTGACCCAAAAAAGAAATTCCCAAAAAGTGATAGGGATCGTTAGCATTGGTAATTAGCTGCTCAAAACAGTTATTCTTTCACGTTTATGATAATTTTTAGCAAAGTTATGATCAAAATGCCCATCAAAAATATTTTAATTTTTGCCAAAATCCGTTTTTTCGAATTTCGGTCAAAAAATAATCAGTTTTATTGCCACAACTTTAAAAATAATTGTCTGAATTTGGAATGGTATACCTCGTTGCGTTCGTAATTAAATTTCCAATCGAACTGTGTTTTAAAATGGGAACTCTATTTTTTTGCCATTTCTTGCAAATTTTAACGATGTTACCCCTTACAAAAAATGCAAAAATTGACCCAAAAAAGAAATTCCCAAAAAGTGATAGGGATCGTTAGCATTGGTAATTAGCTGCTCAAAACAGTTATTCTTTCACGTTTATGATAATTTTTAGCAAAGTTATGATCAAAATGCCCATCAAAAATATTTTAATTTTTGCCAAAATCCGTTTTTTCGAATTTCGGTCAAAAAATAATCAGTTTTATTGCCACAACTTTAAAAATAATTGTCTGAATTTGGAATGGTATACCTCGTTGCGTTCGTAATTAAATTTCCAATCGAACTGTGTTTTAAAATGGGAACTCTATTTTTTTGCCATTTCTTGCAAATTTTAACGATGTTACCCCTTACAAAAAATGCAAAAATTGACCCAAAAAAGAAATTCCCAAAAAGTGATAGGGATCGTTAGCATTGGTAATTAGCTGCTCAAAACAGTTATTCTTTCACGTTTATGATAATTTTTAGCAAAGTTATGATCAAAATGCCCATCAAAAATATTTTAATTTTTGCCAAAATCCGTTTTTTCGAATTTCGGTCAAAAAATAATCAGTTTTATTGCCACAACTTTAAAAATAATTGTCTGAATTTGGAATGGTATACCTCGTTGCGTTCGTAATTAAATTTCCAATCGAACTGTGTTTTAAAATGGGAACTCTATTTTTTTGCCATTTCTTGCAAATTTTAACGATGTTACCCCTTACAAAAAATGCAAAAATTGACCCAAAAAAGAAATTCCCAAAAAGTGATAGGGATCGTTAGCATTGGTAATTAGCTGCTCAAAACAGTTATTCTTTCACGTTTATGATAATTTTTAGCAAAGTTATGATCAAAATGCCCATCAAAAATATTTTAATTTTTGCCAAAATCCGTTTTTTCGAATTTCGGTCAAAAAATAATCAGTTTTATTGCCACAACTTTAAAAATAATTGTCTGAATTTGGAATGGTATACCTCGTTGCGTTCGTAATTAAATTTCCAATCGAACTGTGTTTTAAAATGGGAACTCTATTTTTTTGCCATTTCTTGCAAATTTTAACGATGTTACCCCTTACAAAAAATGCAAAAATTGACCCAAAAAAGAAATTCCCAAAAAGTGATAGGGATCGTTAGCATTGGTAATTAGCTGCTCAAAACAGTTATTCTTTCACGTTTATGATAATTTTTAGCAAAGTTATGATCAAAATGCCCATCAAAAATATTTTAATTTTTGCCAAAATCCGTTTTTTCGAATTTCGGTCAAAAAATAATCAGTTTTATTGCCACAACTTTAAAAATAATTGTCTGAATTTGGAATGGTATACCTCGTTGCGTTCGTAATTAAATTTCCAATCGAACTGTGTTTTAAAATGGGAACTCTATTTTTTTGCCATTTCTTGCAAATTTTAACGATGTTACCCCTTACAAAAAATGCAAAAATTGACCCAAAAAAGAAATTCCCAAAAAGTGATAGGGATCGTTAGCATTGGTAATTAGCTGCTCAAAACAGTTATTCTTTCACGTTTATGATAATTTTTAGCAAAGTTATGATCAAAATGCCCATCAAAAATATTTTAATTTTTGCCAAAATCCGTTTTTTCGAATTTCGGTCAAAAAATAATCAGTTTTATTGCCACAACTTTAAAAATAATTGTCTGAATTTGGAATGGTATACCTCGTTGCGTTCGTAATTAAATTTCCAATCGAACTGTGTTTTAAAATGGGAACTCTATTTTTTTGCCATTTCTTGCAAATTTTAACGATGTTACCCCTTACAAAAAATGCAAAAATTGACCCAAAAAAGAAATTCCCAAAAAGTGATAGGGATCGTTAGCATTGGTAATTAGCTGCTCAAAACAGTTATTCTTTCACGTTTATGATAATTTTTAGCAAAGTTATGATCAAAATGCCCATCAAAAATATTTTAATTTTTGCCAAAATCCGTTTTTTCGAATTTCGGTCAAAAAATAATCAGTTTTATTGTCACAACTTTAAAAATAATTGTCTGAATTTGGAATGGTATACCTCGTTGCGTTCGTAATTAAATTTCCAATCGAACTGTGTTTTAAAATGGGAACTCTATTTTTTTGCCATTTCTTGCAAATTTTAACGATGTTACCCCTTACAAAAAATGCAAAAATTGACCCAAAAAAGAAATTCCCAAAAAGTGATAGGGATCGTTAGCATTGGTAATTAGCTGCTCAAAACAGTTATTCTTTCACGTTTATGATAATTTTTAGCAAAGTTATGATCAAAATGCCCATCAAAAATATTTTAATTTTTGCCAAAATCCGTTTTTTCGAATTTCGGTCAAAAAATAATCAGTTTTATTGCCACAACTTTAAAAATAATTGTCTGAATTTGGAATGGTATACCTCGTTGCGTTCGTAATTAAATTTCCAATCGAACTGTGTTTTAAAATGGGAACTCTATTTTTTTGCCATTTCTTGCAAATTTTAACGATGTTACCCCTTACAAAAAATGCAAAAATTGACCCAAAAAAGAAATTCCCAAAAAGTGATAGGGATCGTTAGCATTGGTAATTAGCTGCTCAAAACAGTTATTCTTTCACGTTTATGATAATTTTTAGCAAAGTTATGATCAAAATGCCCATCAAAAATATTTTAATTTTTGCCAAAATCCGTTTTTTCGAATTTCGGTCAAAAAATAATCAGTTTTATTGCCACAACTTTAAAAATAATTGTCTGAATTTGGAATGGTATACCTCGTTGCGTTCGTAATTAAATTTCCAATCGAACTGTGTTTTAAAATGGGAACTCTATTTTTTTGCCATTTCTTGCAAATTTTAACGATGTTACCCCTTACAAAAAATGCAAAAATTGACCCAAAAAAGAAATTCCCAAAAAGTGATAGGGATCGTTAGCATTGGTAATTAGCTGCTCAAAACAGTTATTCTTTCACGTTTATGATAATTTTTAGCAAAGTTATGATCAAAATGCCCATCAAAAATATTTTAATTTTTGCCAAAATCCGTTTTTTCGAATTTCGGTCAAAAAATAATCAGTTTTATTGCCACAACTTTAAAAATAATTGTCTGAATTTGGAATGGTATACCTCGTTGCGTTCGTAATTAAATTTCCAATCGAACTGTGTTTTAAAATGGGAACTCTATTTTTTTGCCATTTCTTGCAAATTTTAACGATGTTACCCCTTACAAAAAATGCAAAAATTGACCCAAAAAAGAAATTCCCAAAAAGTGATAGGGATCGTTAGCATTGGTAATTAGCTGCTCAAAACAGTTATTCTTTCACGTTTATGATAATTTTTAGCAAAGTTATGATCAAAATGCCCATCAAAAATATTTTAATTTTTGCCAAAATCCGTTTTTTCGAATTTCGGTCAAAAAATAATCAGTTTTATTCCACAACTTTAAAAATAAAAAATATACCTCGTTGCGTTCGAATTTTTAGCAAAGTTATGATCAAAATGCCCATCAAAAATATTTTAATTTTTGCCAAAATCCGTTTTTTCGAATTTCGGTCAAAAAATAATCAGTTTTATTGCCACAACTTTAAAAATAATTGTCTGAATTTGGAATGGTATACCTCGTTGCGTTCGTAATTAAATTTCCAATCGAACTGTGTTTTAAAATGGGAACTCTATTTTTTTGCCATTTCTTGCAAATTTTAACGATGTTACCCCTTACAAAAAATGCAAAAATTGACCCAAAAAAGAAATTCCAAAAAGTGATAGGGATCGTTAGCATTGGTAATTAGCTGCTCAAAACAGTTATTCTTTCACGTTTATGATAATTTTTAGCAAAGTTATGATCAAAATGCCCATCAAAAATATTTTAATTTTTGCCAAAATCCGTTTTTTCGAATTTCGGTCAAAAAATAATCAGTTTTATTGCCACAACTTTAAAAATAATTGTCTGAATTTGGAATGGTATACCTCGTTGCGTTCGTAATTAAATTTCCAATCGAACTGTGTTTTAAAATGGGAACTCTATTTTTTTGCCATTTCTTGCAAATTTTAACGATGTTACCCCTTACAAAAAATGCAAAAATTGACCCAAAAAAGAAATTCCCAAAAAGTGATAGGGATCGTTAGCATTGGTAATTAGCTGCTCAAAACAGTTATTCTTTCACGTTTATGATAATTTTTAGCAAAGTTATGATCAAAATGCCCATCAAAAATATTTTAATTTTTGCCAAAATCCGTTTTTTCGAATTTCGGTCAAAAAATAATCAGTTTTATTGCCACAACTTTAAAAATAATTGTCTGAATTTGGAATGGTATACCTCGTTGCGTTCGTAATTAAATTTCCAATCGAACTGTGTTTTAAAATGGGAACTCTATTTTTTTGCCATTTCTTGCAAATTTTAACGATGTTACCCCTTACAAAAAATGCAAAAATTGACCCAAAAAAGAAATTCCCAAAAAGTGATAGGGATCGTTAGCATTGGTAATTAGCTGCTCAAAACAGTTATTCTTTCACGTTTATGATAATTTTTAGCAAAGTTATGATCAAAATGCCCATCAAAAATATTTTAATTTTTGCCAAAATCCGTTTTTTCGAATTTCGGTCAAAAAATAATCAGTTTTATTGCCACAACTTTAAAAATAATTGTCTGAATTTGGAATGGTATACCTCGTTGCGTTCGTAATTAAATTTCCAATCGAACTGTGTTTTAAAATGGGAACTCTATTTTTTTGCCATTTCTTGCAAATTTTAACGATGTTACCCCTTACAAAAAATGCAAAAATTGACCCAAAAAAGAAATTCCCAAAAAGTGATAGGGATCGTTAGCATTGGTAATTAGCTGCTCAAAACAGTTATTCTTTCACGTTTATGATAATTTTTAGCAAAGTTATGATCAAAATGCCCATCAAAAATATTTTAATTTTTGCCAAAATCCGTTTTTTCGAATTTCGGTCAAAAAATAATCAGTTTTATTGCCACAACTTTAAAAATAATTGTCTGAATTTGGAATGGTATACCTCGTTGCGTTCGTAATTAAATTTCCAATCGAACTGTGTTTTAAAATGGGAACTCTATTTTTTTGCCATTTCTTGCAAATTTTAACGATGTTACCCCTTACAAAAAATGCAAAAATTGACCCAAAAAAGAAATTCCCAAAAAGTGATAGGGATCGTTAGCATTGGTAATTAGCTGCTCAAAACAGTTATTCTTTCACGTTTATGATAATTTTTAGCAAAGTTATGATCAAAATGCCCATCAAAAATATTTTAATTTTTGCCAAAATCCGTTTTTTCGAATTTCGGTCAAAAAATAATCAGTTTTATTGCCACAACTTTAAAAATAATTGTCTGAATTTGGAATGGTATACCTCGTTGCGTTCGTAATTAAATTTCCAATCGAACTGTGTTTTAAAATGGGAACTCTATTTTTTTGCCATTTCTTGCAAATTTTAACGATGTTACCCCTTACAAAAAATGCAAAAATTGACCCAAAAAAGAAATTCCCAAAAAGTGATAGGGATCGTTAGCATTGGTAATTAGCTGCTCAAAACAGTTATTCTTTCACGTTTATGATAATTTTTAGCAAAGTTATGATCAAAATGCCCATCAAAAATATTTTAATTTTTGCCAAAATCCGTTTTTTCGAATTTCGGTCAAAAAATAATCAGTTTTATTGCCACAACTTTAAAAATAATTGTCTGAATTTGGAATGGTATACCTCGTTGCGTTCGTAATTAAATTTCCAATCGAACTGTGTTTTAAAATGGGAACTCTATTTTTTTGCCATTTCTTGCAAATTTTAACGATGTTACCCCTTACAAAAAATGCAAAAATTGACCCAAAAAAGAAATTCCCAAAAAGTGATAGGGATCGTTAGCATTGGTAATTAGCTGCTCAAAACAGTTATTCTTTCACGTTTATGATAATTTTTAGCAAAGTTATGATCAAAATGCCCATCAAAAATATTTTAATTTTTGCCAAAATCCGTTTTTTCGAATTTCGGTCAAAAAATAATCAGTTTTATTGCCACAACTTTAAAAATAATTGTCTGAATTTGGAATGGTATACCTCGTTGCGTTCGTAATTAAATTTCCAATCGAACTGTGTTTTAAAATGGGAACTCTATTTTTTTGCCATTTCTTGCAAATTTTAACGATGTTACCCCTTACAAAAAATGCAAAAATTGACCCAAAAAAGAAATTCCCAAAAAGTGATAGGGATCGTTAGCATTGGTAATTAGCTGCTCAAAACAGTTATTCTTTCACGTTTATGATAATTTTTAGCAAAGTTATGATCAAAATGCCCATCAAAAATATTTTAATTTTTGCCAAAATCCGTTTTTTCGAATTTCGGTCAAAAAATAATCAGTTTTATTGCCACAACTTTAAAAATAATTGTCTGAATTTGGAATGGTATACCTCGTTGCGTTCGTAATTAAATTTCCAATCGAACTGTGTTTTAAAATGGGAACTCTATTTTTTTGCCATTTCTTGCAAATTTTAACGATGTTACCCCTTACAAAAAATGCAAAAATTGACCCAAAAAAGAAATTCCCAAAAAGTGATAGGGATCGTTAGCATTGGTAATTAGCTGCTCAAAACAGTTATTCTTTCACGTTTATGATAATTTTTAGCAAAGTTATGATCAAAATGCCCATCAAAAATATTTTAATTTTTGCCAAAATCCGTTTTTTCGAATTTCGGTCAAAAAATAATCAGTTTTATTGCCACAACTTTAAAAATAATTGTCTGAATTTGGAATGGTATACCTCGTTGCGTTCGTAATTAAATTTCCAATCGAACTGTGTTTTAAAATGGGAACTCTATTTTTTTGCCATTTCTTGCAAATTTTAACGATGTTACCCCTTACAAAAAATGCAAAAATTGACCCAAAAAAGAAATTCCCAAAAAGTGATAGGGATCGTTAGCATTGGTAATTAGCTGCTCAAAACAGTTATTCTTTCACGTTTATGATAATTTTTAGCAAAGTTATGATCAAAATGCCCATCAAAAATATTTTAATTTTTGCCAAAATCCGTTTTTTCGAATTTCGGTCAAAAAATAATCAGTTTTATTGCCACAACTTTAAAAATAATTGTCTGAATTTGGAATGGTATACCTCGTTGCGTTCGTAATTAAATTTCCAATCGAACTGTGTTTTAAAATGGGAACTCTATTTTTTTGCCATTTCTTGCAAATTTTAACGATGTTACCCCTTACAAAAAATGCAAAAATTGACCCAAAAAAGAAATTCCCAAAAAGTGATAGGGATCGTTAGCATTGGTAATTAGCTGCTCAAAACAGTTATTCTTTCACGTTTATGATAATTTTTAGCAAAGTTATGATCAAAATGCCCATCAAAAATATTTTAATTTTTGCCAAAATCCGTTTTTTCGAATTTCGGTCAAAAAATAATCAGTTTTATTGCCACAACTTTAAAAATAATTGTCTGAATTTGGAATGGTATACCTCGTTGCGTTCGTAATTAAATTTCCAATCGAACTGTGTTTTAAAATGGGAACTCTATTTTTTTGCCATTTCTTGCAAATTTTAACGATGTTACCCCTTACAAAAAATGCAAAAATTGACCCAAAAAAGAAATTCCCAAAAAGTGATAGGGATCGTTAGCATTGGTAATTAGCTGCTCAAAACAGTTATTCTTTCACGTTTATGATAATTTTTAGCAAAGTTATGATCAAAATGCCCATCAAAAATATTTTAATTTTTGCCAAAATCCGTTTTTTCGAATTTCGGTCAAAAAATAATCAGTTTTATTGCCACAACTTTAAAAATAATTGTCTGAATTTGGAATGGTATACCTCGTTGCGTTCGTAATTAAATTTCCAATCGAACTGTGTTTTAAAATGGGAACTCTATTTTTTTGCCATTTCTTGCAAATTTTAACGATGTTACCCCTTACAAAAAATGCAAAAATTGACCCAAAAAAGAAATTCCCAAAAAGTGATAGGGATCGTTAGCATTGGTAATTAGCTGCTCAAAACAGTTATTCTTTCACGTTTATGATAATTTTTAGCAAAGTTATGATCAAAATGCCCATCAAAAATATTTTAATTTTTGCCAAAATCCGTTTTTTCGAATTTCGGTCAAAAAATAATCAGTTTTATTGCCACAACTTTAAAAATAATTGTCTGAATTTGGAATGGTATACCTCGTTGCGTTCGTAATTAAATTTCCAATCGAACTGTGTTTTAAAATGGGAACTCTATTTTTTTGCCATTTCTTGCAAATTTTAACGATGTTACCCCTTACAAAAAATGCAAAAATTGACCCAAAAAAGAAATTCCCAAAAAGTGATAGGGATCGTTAGCATTGGTAATTAGCTGCTCAAAACAGTTATTCTTTCACGTTTATGATAATTTTTAGCAAAGTTATGATCAAAATGCCCATCAAAAATATTTTAATTTTTGCCAAAATCCGTTTTTTCGAATTTCGGTCAAAAAATAATCAGTTTTATTGCCACAACTTTAAAAATAATTGTCTGAATTTGGAATGGTATACCTCGTTGCGTTCGTAATTAAATTTCCAATCGAACTGTGTTTTAAAATGGGAACTCTATTTTTTTGCCATTTCTTGCAAATTTTAACGATGTTACCCCTTACAAAAAATGCAAAAATTGACCCAAAAAAGAAATTCCCAAAAAGTGATAGGGATCGTTAGCATTGGTAATTAGCTGCTCAAAACAGTTATTCTTTCACGTTTATGATAATTTTTAGCAAAGTTATGATCAAAATGCCCATCAAAAATATTTTAATTTTTGCCAAAATCCGTTTTTTCGAATTTCGGTCAAAAAATAATCAGTTTTATTGTCACAACTTTAAAAATAATTGTCTGAATTTGGAATGGTATACCTCGTTGCGTTCGTAATTAAATTTCCAATCGAACTGTGTTTTAAAATGGGAACTCTATTTTTTTGCCATTTCTTGCAAATTTTAACGATGTTACCCCTTACAAAAAATGCAAAAATTGACCCAAAAAAGAAATTCCCAAAAAGTGATAGGGATCGTTAGCATTGGTAATTAGCTGCTCAAAACAGTTATTCTTTCACGTTTATGATAATTTTTAGCAAAGTTATGATCAAAATGCCCATCAAAAATATTTTAATTTTTGCCAAAATCCGTTTTTTCGAATTTCGGTCAAAAAATAATCAGTTTTATTGCCACAACTTTAAAAATAATTGTCTGAATTTGGAATGGTATACCTCGTTGCGTTCGTAATTAAATTTCCAATCGAACTGTGTTTTAAAATGGGAACTCTATTTTTTTGCCATTTCTTGCAAATTTTAACGATGTTACCCCTTACAAAAAATGCAAAAATTGACCCAAAAAAGAAATTCCCAAAAAGTGATAGGGATCGTTAGCATTGGTAATTAGCTGCTCAAAACAGTTATTCTTTCACGTTTATGATAATTTTTAGCAAAGTTATGATCAAAATGCCCATCAAAAATATTTTAATTTTTGCCAAAATCCGTTTTTTCGAATTTCGGTCAAAAAATAATCAGTTTTATTGCCACAACTTTAAAAATAATTGTCTGAATTTGGAATGGTATACCTCGTTGCGTTCGTAATTAAATTTCCAATCGAACTGTGTTTTAAAATGGGAACTCTATTTTTTTGCCATTTCTTGCAAATTTTAACGATGTTACCCCTTACAAAAAATGCAAAAATTGACCCAAAAAAGAAATTCCCAAAAAGTGATAGGGATCGTTAGCATTGGTAATTAGCTGCTCAAAACAGTTATTCTTTCACGTTTATGATAATTTTTAGCAAAGTTATGATCAAAATGCCCATCAAAAATATTTTAATTTTTGCCAAAATCCGTTTTTTCGAATTTCGGTCAAAAAATAATCAGTTTTATTGCCACAACTTTAAAAATAATTGTCTGAATTTGGAATGGTATACCTCGTTGCGTTCGTAATTAAATTTCCAATCGAACTGTGTTTTAAAATGGGAACTCTATTTTTTTGCCATTTCTTGCAAATTTTAACGATGTTACCCCTTACAAAAAATGCAAAAATTGACCCAAAAAAGAAATTCCCAAAAAGTGATAGGGATCGTTAGCATTGGTAATTAGCTGCTCAAAACAGTTATTCTTTCACGTTTAAAATATGTTAATTTTTGCCAAAATCCGTTTTTTCGAATTTCGGTCAAAAAATAATCAGTTTTATTGCCACAACTTTAAAAATAATTGTCTGAATTTGGAATGGTATACCTCGTTGCGTTCGTAATTAAATTTCCAATCGAACTGTGTTTTAAAATGGGAACTCTATTTTTTTGCCATTTCTTGCAAATTTTAACGATGTTACCCCTTACAAAAAATGCAAAAATTGACCCAAAAAAGAAATTCCCAAAAAGTGATAGGGATCGTTAGCATTGGTAATTAGCTGCTCAAAACAGTTATTCTTTCACGTTTATGATAATTTTTAGCAAAGTTATGATCAAAATGCCCATCAAAAATATTTTAATTTTTGCCAAAATCCGTTTTTTCGAATTTCGGTCAAAAAATAATCAGTTTTATTGCCACAACTTTAAAAATAATTGTCTGAATTTGGAATGGTATACCTCGTTGCGTTCGTAATTAAATTTCCAATCGAACTGTGTTTTAAAATGGGAACTCTATTTTTTTGCCATTTCTTGCAAATTTTAACGATGTTACCCCTTACAAAAAATGCAAAAATTGACCCAAAAAAGAAATTCCCAAAAAGTGATAGGGATCGTTAGCATTGGTAATTAGCTGCTCAAAACAGTTATTCTTTCACGTTTATGATAATTTTTAGCAAAGTTATGATCAAAATGCCCATCAAAAATATTTTAATTTTTGCCAAAATCCGTTTTTTCGAATTTCGGTCAAAAAATAATCAGTTTTATTGCCACAACTTTAAAAATAATTGTCTGAATTTGGAATGGTATACCTCGTTGCGTTCGTAATTAAATTTCCAATCGAACTGTGTTTTAAAATGGGAACTCTATTTTTTTGCCATTTCTTGCAAATTTTAACGATGTTACCCCTTACAAAAAATGCAAAAATTGACCCAAAAAAGAAATTCCCAAAAAGTGATAGGGATCGTTAGCATTGGTAATTAGCTGCTCAAAACAGTTATTCTTTCACGTTTATGATAATTTTTAGCAAAGTTATGATCAAAATGCCCATCAAAAATATTTTAATTTTTGCCAAAATCCGTTTTTTCGAATTTCGGTCAAAAAATAATCAGTTTTATTGCCACAACTTTAAAAATAATTGTCTGAATTTGGAATGGTATACCTCGTTGCGTTCGTAATTAAATTTCCAATCGAACTGTGTTTTAAAATGGGAACTCTATTTTTTTGCCATTTCTTGCAAATTTTAACGATGTTACCCCTTACAAAAAATGCAAAAATTGACCCAAAAAAGAAATTCCCAAAAAGTGATAGGGATCGTTAGCATTGGTAATTAGCTGCTCAAAACAGTTATTCTTTCACGTTTATGATAATTTTTAGCAAAGTTATGATCAAAATGCCCATCAAAAATATTTTAATTTTTGCCAAAATCCGTTTTTTCGAATTTCGGTCAAAAAATAATCAGTTTTATTGCCACAACTTTAAAAATAATTGTCTGAATTTGGAATGGTATACCTCGTTGCGTTCGTAATTAAATTTCCAATCGAACTGTGTTTTAAAATGGGAACTCTATTTTTTTGCCATTTCTTGCAAATTTTAACGATGTTACCCCTTACAAAAAATGCAAAAATTGACCCAAAAAAGAAATTCCCAAAAAGTGATAGGGATCGTTAGCATTGGTAATTAGCTGCTCAAAACAGTTATTCTTTCACGTTTATGATAATTTTTAGCAAAGTTATGATCAAAATGCCCATCAAAAATATTTTAATTTTTGCCAAAATCCGTTTTTTCGAATTTCGGTCAAAAAATAATCAGTTTTATTGCCACAACTTTAAAAATAATTGTCTGAATTTGGAATGGTATACCTCGTTGCGTTCGTAATTAAATTTCCAATCGAACTGTGTTTTAAAATGGGAACTCTATTTTTTTGCCATTTCTTGCAAATTTTAACGATGTTACCCCTTACAAAAAATGCAAAAATTGACCCAAAAAAGAAATTCCCAAAAAGTGATAGGGATCGTTAGCATTGGTAATTAGCTGCTCAAAACAGTTATTCTTTCACGTTTTAAAATATTTTAATTTTTGCCAAAATCCGTTTTTTCGAATTTCGGTCAAAAAATAATCAGTTTTATTGCCACAACTTTAAAAATAATTGTCTGAATTTGGAATGGTATACCTCGTTGCGTTCGTAATTAAATTTCCAATCGAACTGTGTTTTAAAATGGGAACTCTATTTTTTTGCCATTTCTTGCAAATTTTAACGATGTTACCCCTTACAAAAAATGCAAAAATTGACCCAAAAAAGAAATTCCCAAAAAGTGATAGGGATCGTTAGCATTGGTAATTAGCTGCTCAAAACAGTTATTCTTTCACGTTTATGATAATTTTTAGCAAAGTTATGATCAAAATGCCCATCAAAAATATTTTAATTTTTGCCAAAATCCGTTTTTTCGAATTTCGGTCAAAAAATAATCAGTTTTATTGCCACAACTTTAAAAATAATTGTCTGAATTTGGAATGGTATACCTCGTTGCGTTCGTAATTAAATTTCCAATCGAACTGTGTTTTAAAATGGGAACTCTATTTTTTTGCCATTTCTTGCAAATTTTAACGATGTTACCCCTTACAAAAAATGCAAAAATTGACCCAAAAAAGAAATTCCCAAAAAGTGATAGGGATCGTTAGCATTGGTAATTAGCTGCTCAAAACAGTTATTCTTTCACGTTTATGATAATTTTTAGCAAAGTTATGATCAAAATGCCCATCAAAAATATTTTAATTTTTGCCAAAATCCGTTTTTTCGAATTTCGGTCAAAAAATAATCAGTTTTATTGCCACAACTTTAAAAATAATTGTCTGAATTTGGAATGGTATACCTCGTTGCGTTCGTAATTAAATTTCCAATCGAACTGTGTTTTAAAATGGGAACTCTATTTTTTTGCCATTTCTTGCAAATTTTAACGATGTTACCCCTTACAAAAAATGCAAAAATTGACCCAAAAAAGAAATTCCCAAAAAGTGATAGGGATCGTTAGCATTGGTAATTAGCTGCTCAAAACAGTTATTCTTTCACGTTTATGATAATTTTTAGCAAAGTTATGATCAAAATGCCCATCAAAAATATTTTAATTTTTGCCAAAATCCGTTTTTTCGAATTTCGGTCAAAAAATAATCAGTTTTATTGCCACAACTTTAAAAATAATTGTCTGAATTTGGAATGGTATACCTCGTTGCGTTCGTAATTAAATTTCCAATCGAACTGTGTTTTAAAATGGGAACTCTATTTTTTTGCCATTTCTTGCAAATTTTAACGATGTTACCCCTTACAAAAAATGCAAAAATTGACCCAAAAAAGAAATTCCCAAAAAGTGATAGGGATCGTTAGCATTGGTAATTAGCTGCTCAAAACAGTTATTCTTTCACTTTAGCAAAGATTTAAAATATTTTAATTTTTGCCAAAATCCGTTTTTTCGAATTTCGGTCAAAAAATAATCAGTTTTATTGCCACAACTTTAAAAATAATTGTCTGAATTTGGAATGGTATACCTCGTTGCGTTCGTAATTAAATTTCCAATCGAACTGTGTTTTAAAATGGGAACTCTATTTTTTTGCCATTTCTTGCAAATTTTAACGATGTTACCCCTTACAAAAAATGCAAAAATTGACCCAAAAAAGAAATTCCCAAAAAGTGATAGGGATCGTTAGCATTGGTAATTAGCTGCTCAAAACAGTTATTCTTTCACGTTTATGATAATTTTTAGCAAAGTTATGATCAAAATGCCCATCAAAAATATTTTAATTTTTGCCAAAATCCGTTTTTTCGAATTTCGGTCAAAAAATAATCAGTTTTATTGCCACAACTTTAAAAATAATTGTCTGAATTTGGAATGGTATACCTCGTTGCGTTCGTAATTAAATTTCCAATCGAACTGTGTTTTAAAATGGGAACTCTATTTTTTTGCCATTTCTTGCAAATTTTAACGATGTTACCCCTTACAAAAAATGCAAAAATTGACCCAAAAAAGAAATTCCCAAAAAGTGATAGGGATCGTTAGCATTGGTAATTAGCTGCTCAAAACAGTTATTCTTTCACGTTTATGATAATTTTTAGCAAAGTTATGATCAAAATGCCCATCAAAAATATTTTAATTTTTGCCAAAATCCGTTTTTTCGAATTTCGGTCAAAAAATAATCAGTTTTATTGCCACAACTTTAAAAATAATTGTCTGAATTTGGAATGGTATACCTCGTTGCGTTCGTAATTAAATTTCCAATCGAACTGTGTTTTAAAATGGGAACTCTATTTTTTTGCCATTTCTTGCAAAACGATGTTACCCTTACAAAAAATGAAATTCCCAAAAAGTGATAGGGATCGTTAGCATTGGTAATTAGCTGCTCAAAACAGTTATTCTTTCACGTTTATGATAATTTTTAGCAAAGTTATGATCAAAATGCCCATCAAAAATATTTTAATTTTTGCCAAAATCCGTTTTTTCGAATTTCGGTCAAAAAATAATCAGTTTTATTGCCACAACTTTAAAAATAATTGTCTGAATTTGGAATGGTATACCTCGTTGCGTTCGTAATTAAATTTCCAATCGAACTGTGTTTTAAAATGGGAACTCTATTTTTTTGCCATTTCTTGCAAATTTTAACGATGTTACCCCTTACAAAAAATGCAAAAATTGACCCAAAAAAGAAATTCCCAAAAAGTGATAGGGATCGTTAGCATTGGTAATTAGCTGCTCAAAACAGTTATTCTTTCACGTTTAAAATATTTTAATTTTGCCAAAATCCGTTTTTTCGAATTTCGGTCAGTCAAAAAATAATCAGTTTTATTGCCACAACTTTAAAAATAATTGTCTGAATTTGGAATGGTATACCTCGTTGCGTTCGTAATTAAATTTCCAATCGAACTGTGTTTTAAAATGGGAACTCTATTTTTTTGCCATTTCTTGCAAATTTTAACGATGTTACCCCTTACAAAAAATGCAAAAATTGACCCAAAAAAGAAATTCCCAAAAAGTGATAGGGATCGTTAGCATTGGTAATTAGCTGCTCAAAACAGTTATTCTTTCACGTTTATGATAATTTTTAGCAAAGTTATGATCAAAATGCCCATCAAAAATATTTTAATTTTTGCCAAAATCCGTTTTTTCGAATTTCGGTCAAAAAATAATCAGTTTTATTGCCACAACTTTAAAAATAATTGTCTGAATTTGGAATGGTATACCTCGTTGCGTTCGTAATTAAATTTCCAATCGAACTGTGTTTTAAAATGGGAACTCTATTTTTTTGCCATTTCTTGCAAATTTTAACGATGTTACCCCTTACAAAAAATGCAAAAATTGACCCAAAAAAGAAATTCCCAAAAAGTGATAGGGATCGTTAGCATTGGTAATTAGCTGCTCAAAACAGTTATTCTTTCACGTTTATGATAATTTTTAGCAAAGTTATGATCAAAATGCCCATCAAAAATATTTTAATTTTTGCCAAAATCCGTTTTTTCGAATTTCGGTCAAAAAATAATCAGTTTTATTCCCACAACTTTGAAAATAATTGTCTGAATTTGGAATGGTATACCTCGTTGCGTTCGTAATTAAATTTCCAATCGAACTGTGTTTTAAAATGGGAACTCTATTTTTTTGCCATTTCTTGCAAAAATTGACCCAAAAAAGAAATTCCCAAAAAGTGATAGGGATCGTTAGCATTGGTAATTAGCTGCTCAAAACAGTTATTCTTTCACGTTTATGATAATTTTTAGCAAAGTTATGATCAAAATGCCCATCAAAAATATTTTAATTTTTGCCAAAATCCGTTTTTTCGAATTTCGGTCAAAAAATAATCAGTTTTATTGCCACAACTTTAAAAATAATTGTCTGAATTTGGAATGGTATACCTCGTTGCGTTCGTAATTAAATTTCCAATCGAACTGTGTTTTAAAATGGGAACTCTATTTTTTTGCCATTTCTTGCAAATTTTAACGATGTTACCCCTTACAAAAAATGCAAAAATTGACCCAAAAAAGAAATTCCCAAAAAGTGATAGGGATCGTTAGCATTGGTAATTAGCTGCTCAAAACAGTTATTCTTTCACGTTTAAAATATTTTAATTTTTGCCAAAATCCGTTTTTTCGAATTTCGGTCAAAAAATAATCAGTTTTATTGCCACAACTTTAAAAATAATTGTCTGAATTTGGAATGGTATACCTCGTTGCGTTCGTAATTAAATTTCCAATCGAACTGTGTTTTAAAATGGGAACTCTATTTTTTTGCCATTTCTTGCAAATTTTAACGATGTTACCCCTTACAAAAAATGCAAAAATTGACCCAAAAAAGAAATTCCCAAAAAGTGATAGGGATCGTTAGCATTGGTAATTAGCTGCTCAAAACAGTTATTCTTTCACGTTTATGATAATTTTTAGCAAAGTTATGATCAAAATGCCCATCAAAAATATTTTAATTTTTGCCAAAATCCGTTTTTTCGAATTTCGGTCAAAAAATAATCAGTTTTATTGCCACAACTTTAAAAATAATTGTCTGAATTTGGAATGGTATACCTCGTTGCGTTCGTAATTAAATTTCCAATCGAACTGTGTTTTAAAATGGGAACTCTATTTTTTTGCCATTTCTTGCAAATTTTAACGATGTTACCCCTTACAAAAAATGCAAAAATTGACCCAAAAAAGAAATTCCCAAAAAGTGATAGGGATCGTTAGCATTGGTAATTAGCTGCTCAAAACAGTTATTCTTTCACGTTTATGATAATTTTTAGCAAAGTTATGATCAAAATGCCCATCAAAAATATTTTAATTTTTGCCAAAATCCGTTTTTTCGAATTTCGGTCAAAAAATAATCAGTTTTATTGTCACAACTTTAAAAATAATTGTCTGAATTTGGAATGGTATACCTCGTTGCGTTCGTAATTAAATTTCCAATCGAACTGTGTTTTAAAATGGGAACTCTATTTTTTGCCATTTCTTGCAAATTTTAACGATGTTACCCCTTACAAAAAATGCAAAAATTGACCCAAAAAAGAAATTCCCAAAAAGTGATAGGGATCGTTAGCATTGGTAATTAGCTGCTCAAAACAGTTATTCTTTCACGTTTATGATAATTTTTAGCAAAGTTATGATCAAAATGCCCATCAAAAATATTTTAATTTTTGCCAAAATCCGTTTTTTCGAATTTCGGTCAAAAAATAATCAGTTTTATTGCCACAACTTTAAAAATAATTGTCTGAATTTGGAATGGTATACCTCGTTGCGTTCGTAATTAAATTTCCAATCGAACTGTGTTTTAAAATGGGAACTCTATTTTTTTGCCATTTCTTGCAAATTTTAACGATGTTACCCCTTACAAAAAATGCAAAAATTGACCCAAAAAAGAAATTCCCAAAAAGTGATAGGGATCGTTAGCATTGGTAATTAGCTGCTCAAAACAGTTATTCTTTCACGTTTATGATAATTTTTAGCAAAGTTATGATCAAAATGCCCATCAAAAATATTTTAATTTTTGCCAAAATCCGTTTTTTCGAATTTCGGTCAAAAAATAATCAGTTTTATTGCCACAACTTTAAAAATAATTGTCTGAATTTGGAATGGTATACCTCGTTGCGTTCGTAATTAAATTTCCAATCGAACTGTGTTTTAAAATGGGAACTCTATTTTTTTGCCATTTCTTGCAAATTTTAACGATGTTACCCCTTACAAAAAATGCAAAAATTGACCCAAAAAAGAAATTCCCAAAAAGTGATAGGGATCGTTAGCATTGGTAATTAGCTGCTCAAAACAGTTATTCTTTCACGTTTATGATAATTTTTAGCAAAGTTATGATCAAAATGCCCATCAAAAATATTTTAATTTTTGCCAAAATCCGTTTTTTCGAATTTCGGTCAAAAAATAATCAGTTTTATTGCCACAACTTTAAAAATAATTGTCTGAATTTGGAATGGTATACCTCGTTGCGTTCGTAATTAAATTTCCAATCGAACTGTGTTTTAAAATGGGAACTCTATTTTTTTGCCATTTCTTGCAAATTTTAACGATGTTACCCCTTACAAAAAATGCAAAAATTGACCCAAAAAAGAAATTCCCAAAAAGTGATAGGGATCGTTAGCATTGGTAATTAGCTGCTCAAAACAGTTATTCTTTCACGTTTATGATAATTTTTAGCAAAGTTATGCTCAAAATGCCCATCAAAAATATTTTAATTTTTTGCACAACTTTAAAAATAATTGTCTGAATTTGGAATGGTATACCTCGTTGCGTTCGTAATTAAATTTCCAATCGAACTGTGTTTTAAAATGGGAACTCTATTTTTTTGCCATTTCTTGCAAATTTTAACGATGTTACCCCTTACAAAAAATGCAAAAATTGACCCAAAAAAGAAATTCCCAAAAAGTGATAGGGATCGTTAGCATTGGTAATTAGCTGCTCAAAACAGTTATTCTTTCACGTTTATGATAATTTTTAGCAAAGTTATGATCAAAATGCCCATCAAAAATATTTTAATTTTTGCCAAAATCCGTTTTTTCGAATTTCGGTCAAAAAATAATCAGTTTTATTGCCACAACTTTAAAAATAATTGTCTGAATTTGGAATGGTATACCTCGTTGCGTTCGTAATTAAATTTCCAATCGAACTGTGTTTTAAAATGGGAACTCTATTTTTTTGCCATTTCTTGCAAATTTTAACGATGTTACCCCTTACAAAAAAAAAATTGACCCAAAAAAAACGGGATCGTTAGCATTGGTAATTAGCTGCTCAAAACAGTTATTCTTTCACGTTTATGATAATTTTTAGCAAAGTTATGATCAAAATGCCCATCAAAAATATTTTAATTTTTGCCAAAATCCGTTTTTTCGAATTTCGGTCAAAAAATAATCAGTTTTATTGCCACAACTTTAAAAATAATTGTCTGAATTTGGAATGGTATACCTCGTTGCGTTCGTAATTAAATTTCCAATCGAACTGTGTTTTAAAATGGGAACTCTATTTTTTTGCCATTTCTTGCAAATTTTAACGATGTTACCCCTTACAAAAAATGCAAAAATTGACCCAAAAAAGAAATTCCCAAAAAGTGATAGGGATCGTTAGCATTGGTAATTAGCTGCTCAAAACAGTTATTCTTTCACGTTTATGATAATTTTTAGCAAAGTTATGATCAAAATGCCCATCAAAAATATTTTAATTTTTGCCAAAATCCGTTTTTTCGAATTTCGGTCAAAAAATAATCAGTTTTATTGCCACAACTTTAAAAATAATTGTCTGAATTTGGAATGGTATACCTCGTTGCGTTCGTAATTAAATTTCCAATCGAACTGTGTTTTAAAATGGGAACTCTATTTTTTTGCCATTTCTTGCAAATTTTAACGATGTTACCCCTTACAAAAAATGCAAAAATCGTTAGCATTGGTAATTAGCTGCTCAAAACAGTTATTCTTTCACGTTTATGATAATTTTTAGCAAAGTTATGATCAAAATGCCTATCAAAAATATTTTAATTTTTGCCAAAATCCGTTTTTTCGAATTTCGGTCAAAAAATAATCAGTTTTATTGCCACAACTTTAAAAATAATTGTCTGAATTTGGAATGGTATACCTCGTTGCGTTCGTAATTAAATTTCCAATCGAACTGTGTTTTAAAATGGGAACTCTATTTTTTTGCCATTTCTTGCAAATTTTAACGATGTTACCCCTTACAAAAAATGCAAAAATTGACCCAAAAAAGAAATTCCCAAAAAGTGATAGGGATCGTTAGCATTGGTAATTAGCTGCTCAAAACAGTTATTCTTTCACGTTTATGATAATTTTTAGCAAAGTTATGATCAAAATGCCCATCAAAAATATTTTAATTTTTGCCAAAATCCGTTTTTTCGAATTTCGGTCAAAAAATAATCAGTTTTATTGCCACAACTTTAAAAATAATTGTCTGAATTTGGAATGGTATACCTCGTTGCGTTCGTAATTAAATTTCCAATCGAACTGTGTTTTAAAATGGGAACTCTATTTTTTTGCCATTTCTTGCAAATTTTAACGATGTTACCCCTTACAAAAAATGCAAAAATTGACCCAAAAAAGAAATTCCCAAAAAGTGATAGGGATCGTTAGCATTGGTAATTAGCTGCTCAAAACAGTTATTCTTTCACGTTTATGATAATTTTTAGCAAAGTTATGATCAAAATGCCCATCAAAAATATTTTAATTTTTGCCAAAATCCGTTTTTTCGAATTTCGGTCAAAAAATAATCAGTTTTATTGCCACAACTTTAAAAATAATTGTCTGAATTTGGAATGGTATACCTCGTTGCGTTCGTAATTAAATTTCCAATCGAACTGTGTTTTAAAATGGGAACTCTATTTTTTTGCCATTTCTTGCAAATTTTAACGATGTTACCCCTTACAAAAAATGCAAAAATTGACCCAAAAAAGAAATTCCCAAAAAGTGATAGGGATCGTTAGCATTGGTAATTAGCTGCTCAAAACAGTTATTCTTTCACGTTTATGATAATTTTTAGCAAAGTTATGATCAAAATGCCCATCAAAAATATTTTAATTTTTGCCAAAATCCGTTTTTTCGAATTTCGGTCAAAAAATAATCAGTTTTATTGTCACAACTTTAAAAATAATTGTCTGAATTTGGAATGGTATACCTCGTTGCGTTCGTAATTAAATTTCCAATCGAACTGTGTTTTAAAATGGGAACTCTATTTTTTTGCCATTTCTTGCAAATTTTAACGATGTTACCCCTTACAAAAAATGCAAAAATTGACCCAAAAAAGAAATTCCCAAAAAGTGATAGGGATCGTTAGCATTGGTAATTAGCTGCTCAAAACAGTTATTCTTTCACGTTTATGATAATTTTTAGCAAAGTTATGATCAAAATGCCCATCAAAAATATTTTAATTTTTGCCAAAATCCGTTTTTTCGAATTTCGGTCAAAAAATAATCAGTTTTATTGCCACAACTTTAAAAATAATTGTCTGAATTTGGAATGGTATACCTCGTTGCGTTCGTAATTAAATTTCCAATCGAACTGTGTTTTAAAATGGGAACTCTATTTTTTTGCCATTTCTTGCAAATTTTAACGATGTTACCCCTTACAAAAAATGCAAAAATTGACCCAAAAAAGAAATTCCCAAAAAGTGATAGGGATCGTTAGCATTGGTAATTAGCTGCTCAAAACAGTTATTCTTTCACGTTTATGATAATTTTTAGCAAAGTTATGATCAAAATGCCCATCAAAAATATTTTAATTTTTGCCAAAATCCGTTTTTTCGAATTTCGGTCAAAAAATAATCAGTTTTATTGCCACAACTTTAAAAATAATTGTCTGAATTTGGAATGGTATACCTCGTTGCGTTCGTAATTAAATTTCCAATCGAACTGTGTTTTAAAATGGGAACTCTATTTTTTTGCCATTTCTTGCAAATTTTAACGATGTTACCCCTTACAAAAAATGCAAAAATTGACCCAAAAAAGAAATTCCCAAAAAGTGATAGGGATCGTTAGCATTGGTAATTAGCTGCTCAAAAAACGTTTATGATAATTTTTAGCAAAGTTATGATCAAAAATCAAAAATATTTTAATTTTTGCCAAAATCCGTTTTTTCGAATTTCGGTCAAAAAATAATCAGTTTTATTGCCACAACTTTAAAAATAATTGTCTGAATTTGGAATGGTATACCTCGTTGCGTTCGTAATTAAATTTCCAATCGAACTGTGTTTTAAAATGGGAACTCTATTTTTTTGCCATTTCTTGCAAATTTTAACGATGTTACCCCTTACAAAAAATGCAAAAATTGACCCAAAAAAGAAATTCCCAAAAAGTGATAGGGATCGTTAGCATTGGTAATTAGCTGCTCAAAACAGTTATTCTTTCACGTTTATGATAATTTTTAGCAAAGTTATGATCAAAATGCCCATCAAAAATATTTTAATTTTTGCCAAAATCCGTTTTTTCGAATTTCGGTCAAAAAATAATCAGTTTTATTGCCACAACTTTAAAAATAATTGTCTGAATTTGGAATGGTATACCTCGTTGCGTTCGTAATTAAATTTCCAATCGAACTGTGTTTTAAAATGGGAACTCTATTTTTTTGCCATTTCTTGCAAATTTTAACGATGTTACCCCTTACAAAAAATGCAAAAATTGACCCAAAAAAGAAATTCCCAAAAAGTGATAGGGATCGTTAGCATTGGTAATTAGCTGCTCAAAACAGTTATTCTTTCACGTTTATGATAATTTTTAGCAAAGTTATGATCAAAATGCCCATCAAAAATATTTTAATTTTTGCCAAAATCCGTTTTTTCGAATTTCGGTCAAAAAATAATCAGTTTTATTGCCACAACTTTAAAAATAATTGTCTGAATTTGGAATGGTATACCTCGTTGCGTTCGTAATTAAATTTCCAATCGAACTGTGTTTTAAAATGGGAACTCTATTTTTTTGCCATTTCTTGCAAATTTTAACGATGTTACCCCTTACAAAAAATGCAAAAATTGACCCAAAAAAGAAATTCCCAAAAAGTGATAGGGATCGTTAGCATTGGTAATTAGCTGCTCAAAACAGTTATTCTTTCACGTTTATGATAATTTTTAGCAAAGTTATGATCAAAATGCCCATCAAAAATATTTTAATTTTTGCCAAAATCCGTTTTTTCGAATTTCGGTCAAAAAATAATCAGTTTTATTGCCACAACTTTAAAAATAATTGTCTGAATTTGGAATGGTATACCTCGTTGCGTTCGTAATTAAATTTCCAATCGAACTGTGTTTTAAAATGGGAACTCTATTTTTTGCCATTTCTTGCAAATTTTAACGATGTTACCCCTTACAAAAAATGCAAAAATTGACCCAAAAAAGAAATTCCCAAAAAGTGATAGGGATCGTTAGCATTGGTAATTAGCTGCTCAAAACAGTTATTCTTTCACGTTTATGATAATTTTTAGCAAAGTTATGATCAAAATGCCCATCAAAAATATTTTAATTTTTGCCAAAATCCGTTTTTTCGAATTTCGGTCAAAAAATAATCAGTTTTATTGCCACAACTTTAAAAATAATTGTCTGAATTTGGAATGGTATACCTCGTTGCGTTCGTAATTAAATTTCCAATCGAACTGTGTTTTAAAATGGGAACTCTATTTTTTTGCCATTTCTTGCAAATTTTAACGATGTTACCCTTACAAAAAATGCAAAAATTGACCCAAAAAAGAAATTCCCAAAAAGTGATAGGGATCGTTAGCATTGGTAATTAGCTGCTCAAAACAGTTATTCTTTCACGTTTATGATAATTTTTAGCAAAGTTATGATCAAAATGCCCATCAAAAATATTTTAATTTTTGCCAAAATCCGTTTTTTCGAATTTCGGTCAAAAATAATCAGTTTTATTCCCACAACTTTGAAAATAATTGTCTGAATTTGGAATGGTATACCTCGTTGCGTTCGTAATTAAATTTCCAATCGAACTGTGTTTTAAAATGGGAACTCTATTTTTTTGCCATTTCTTGCAAATTTTAACGATGTTACCCCTTACAAAAAATGCAAAAATTGACCCAAAAAAGAAATTCCCAAAAAGTGATAGGGATCGTTAGCATTGGTAATTAGCTGCTCAAAACAGTTATTCTTTCACGTTTATGATAATTTTTAGCAAAGTTATGATCAAAATGCCCATCAAAAATATTTTAATTTTTGCCAAAATCCGTTTTTTCGAATTTCGGTCAAAAAATAATCAGTTTTATTGCCACAACTTTAAAAATAATTGTCTGAATTTGGAATGGTATACCTCGTTGCGTTCGTAATTAAATTTCCAATCGAACTGTGTTTTAAAATGGGAACTCTATTTTTTTGCCATTTCTTGCAAATTTTAACGATGTTACCCCTTACAAAAAATGCAAAAATTGACCCAAAAAAGAAATTCCCAAAAAGTGATAGGGATCGTTAGCATTGGTAATTAGCTGCTCAAAACAGTTATTCTTTCACGTTTATGATAATTTTTAGCAAAGTTATGCTCAAAATGCCCATCAAAAATATTTTAATTTTTGCCACAACTTTAAAAATAATTGTCTGAATTTGGAATGGTATACCTCGTTGCGTTCGTAATTAAATTTCCAATCGAACTGTGTTTTAAAATGGGAACTCTATTTTTTTGCCATTTCTTGCAAATTTTAACGATGTTACCCCTTACAAAAAATGCAAAAATTGACCCAAAAAAGAAATTCCCAAAAAGTGATAGGGATCGTTAGCATTGGTAATTAGCTGCTCAAAACAGTTATTCTTTCACGTTTATGATAATTTTTAGCAAAGTTATGATCAAAATGCCCATCAAAAATATTTTAATTTTTGCCAAAATCCGTTTTTTCGAATTTCGGTCAAAAAATAATCAGTTTTATTGCCACAACTTTAAAAATAATTGTCTGAATTTGGAATGGTATACCTCGTTGCGTTCGTAATTAAATTTCCAATCGAACTGTGTTTTAAAATGGGAACTCTATTTTTTTGCCATTTCTTGCAAATTTTAACGATGTTACCCCTTACAAAAAATGCAAAAATTGACCCAAAAAAGAAATTCCCAAAAAGTGATAGGGATCGTTAGCATTGGTAATTAGCTGCTCAAAACAGTTATTCTTTCACGTTTATGATAATTTTTAGCAAAGTTATGATCAAAATGCCCATCAAAAATATTTTAATTTTTGCCAAAATCCGTTTTTTCGAATTTCGGTCAAAAAATAATCAGTTTTATTGCCACAACTTTAAAAATAATTGTCTGAATTTGGAATGGTATACCTCGTTGCGTTCGTAATTAAATTTCCAATCGAACTGTGTTTTAAAATGGGAACTCTATTTTTTTGCCATTTCTTGCAAATTTTAACGATGTTACCCCTTACAAAAAATGCAAAAATTGACCCAAAAAAGAAATTCCCAAAAAGTGATAGGGATCGTTAGCATTGGTAATTAGCTGCTCAAAACAGTTATTCTTTCACGTTTATGATAATTTTTAGCAAAGTTATGATCAAAATGCCCATCAAAAATATTTAATTTTTGCCAAAATCCGTTTTTTCGAATTTCGGTCAAAAAATAATCAGTTTTATTGCCACAACTTTAAAAATAATTGTCTGAATTTGGAATGGTATACCTCGTTGCGTTCGTAATTAAATTTCCAATCGAACTGTGTTTTAAAATGGGAACTCTATTTTTTTGCCATTTCTTGCAAATTTTAACGATGTTACCCCTTACAAAAAATGCAAAAATTGACCCAAAAAAGAAATTCCCAAAAAGTGATAGGGATCGTTAGCATTGGTAATTAGCTGCTCAAAACAGTTATTCTTTCACGTTTATGATAATTTTTAGCAAAGTTATGATCAAAATGCCCATCAAAAATATTTTAATTTTTGCCAAAATCCGTTTTTTCGAATTTCGGTCAAAAAATAATCAGTTTTATTGCCACAACTTTAAAAATAATTGTCTGAATTTGGAATGGTATACCTCGTTGCGTTCGTAATTAAATTTCCAATCGAACTGTGTTTTAAAATGGGAACTCTATTTTTTTGCCATTTCTTGCAAATTTTAACGATGTTACCCCTTACAAAAAATGCAAAAATTGACCCAAAAAAGAAATTCCCAAAAAGTGATAGGGATCGTTAGCATTGGTAATTAGCTGCTCAAAACAGTTATTCTTTCACGTTTATGATAATTTTTAGCAAAGTTATGATCAAAATGCCCATCAAAAATATTTTAATTTTTGCCAAAATCCGTTTTTTCGAATTTCGGTCAAAAAATAATCAGTTTTATTGCCACAACTTTAAAAATAATTGTCTGAATTTGGAATGGTATACCTCGTTGCGTTCGTAATTAAATTTCCAATCGAACTGTGTTTTAAAATGGGAACTCTATTTTTTTGCCATTTCTTGCAAATTTTAACGATGTTACCCCTTACAAAAAATGCAAAAATTGACCCAAAAAAGAAATTCCCAAAAAGTGATAGGGATCGTTAGCATTGGTAATTAGCTGCTCAAAACAGTTATTCTTTCACGTTTATGATAATTTTTAGCAAAGTTATGATCAAAATGCCCATCAAAAATATTTTAATTTTTGCCAAAATCCGTTTTTTCGAATTTCGGTCAAAAAATAATCAGTTTTATTGCCACAACTTTAAAAATAATTGTCTGAATTTGGAATGGTATACCTCGTTGCGTTCGTAATTAAATTTCCAATCGAACTGTGTTTTAAAATGGGAACTCTATTTTTTTGCCATTTCTTGCAAATTTTAACGATGTTACCCCTTACAAAAAATGCAAAAATTGACCCAAAAAAGAAATTCCCAAAAAGTGATAGGGATCGTTAGCATTGGTAATTAGCTGCTCAAAACAGTTATTCTTTCACGTTTATGATAATTTTTAGCAAAGTTATGATCAAAATGCCCATCAAAAATATTTTAATTTTTTGCCAAAATCCGTTTTTTCGAATTTCGGTCAAAAAATAATCAGTTTTATTGCCACAACTTTAAAAATAATTGTCTGAACTTGGAATGGTATACCTCGTTGCGTTCGTAATTAAATTTCCAATCGAACTGTGTTTTAAAATGGGAACTCTATTTTTTTGCCATTTCTTGCAAATTTTAACGATGTTACCCCTTACAAAAAATGCAAAAATTGACCCAAAAAAGAAATTCCCAAAAGTGATAGGGATCGTTAGCATTGGTAATTAGCTGCTCAAAACAGTTATTCTTTCACGTTTATGATAATTTTTAGCAAAGTTATGATCAAAATGCCCATCAAAAATATTTTAATTTTTGCCAAAATCCGTTTTTTTTCGAATTTCGGTCAAAAAATAATCAGTTTTATTGCCACAACTTTAAAAATAATTGTCTGAATTTGGAATGGTATACCTCGTTGCGTTCGTAATTAAATTTCCAATCGAACTGTGTTTTAAAATGGGAACTCTATTTTTTTGCCATTTCTTGCAAATTTTAACGATGTTACCCCTTACAAAAAATGCAAAAATTGACCCAAAAAGAAATTCCCAAAAAGTGATAGGGATCGTTAGCATTGGTAATTAGCTGCTCAAAACAGTTATTCTTTCACGTTTATGATAATTTTTAGCAAAGTTATGATCAAAATGCCCATCAAAAATATTTTAATTTTTGCCAAAATCCGTTTTTTTCGAATTTCGGTCAAAAAATAATCAGTTTTATTGCCACAACTTTAAAAATAATTGTCTGAATTTGGAATGGTATACCTCGTTGCGTTCGTAATTAATTTCCAATCGAACTGTGTTTTAAAATGGGAACTCTATTTTTTTGCCATTTCTTGCAAATTTTAACGATGTTACCCCTTACAAAAAATGCAAAAATCGTTAGCATTGGTAATTAGCTGCTCAAAACAGTTATTCTTTCACGTTTATGATAATTTTTAGCAAAGTTATGATCAAAATGCCCATCAAAAATATTTTTAATTTTTGCCAAAATCCGTTTTTTCGAATTTCGGTCAAAAAATAATCAGTTTTATTGTCACAACTTTAAAAATAATTGTCTGAATTTGGAATGGTATACCTCGTTGCGTTCGTAATTAAATTTCCAATCGAACTGTGTTTTAAAATGGGAACTCTATTTTTTTGCCATTTCTTGCAAATTTTAACGATGTTACCCCTTACAAAAAATGCAAAAATTGACCCAAAAAAGAAATTCCCAAAAAGTGATAGGGATCGTTAGCATTGGTAATTAGCTGCTCAAAACAGTTATTCTTTCACGTTTATGATAATTTTTAGCAAAGTTATGATCAAAATGCCCATCAAAAATATTTTAATTTTTGCCAAAATCCGTTTTTTCGAATTTCGGTCAAAAAATAATCAGTTTTATTGTCACAACTTTAAAATAATTGTCTGAATTTGGAATGGTATACCTCGTTGCGTTCGTAATTAAATTTCCAATCGAACTGTGTTTTAAAATGGGAACTCTATTTTTTTGCCATTTCTTGCAAATTTTAACGATGTTACCCCTTACAAAAAATGCAAAAATTGACCCAAAAAAGAAATTCCCAAAAGTGATAGGGATCGTTAGCATTGGTAATTAGCTGCTCAAACAGTTATTCTTTCACGTTTATGATAATTTTTAGCAAAGTTATGATCAAAATGCCCATCAAAAATATTTTAATTTTTGCCAAATCCGTTTTTTTCGAATTTCGGTCAAAAAATAATCAGTTTTATTGTCACAACTTTAAAAATAATTGTCTGAATTTGGAATGGTATACCTCGTTGCGTTCGTAATTAAATTTCCAATCGAACTGTGTTTTAAAATGGGAACTCTATTTTTTTGCCATTTCTTGCAAATTTTAACGATGTTACCCCTTACAAAAAATGCAAAAATTGACCCAAAAAAGAAATTCCCAAAAAGTGATAGGGATCGTTAGCATTGGTAATTAGCTGCTCAAAACAGTTATTCTTTCACGTTTATGATAATTTTTAGCAAAGTTATGATCAAAATGCCCATCAAAAATATTTTAATTTTTGCCAAAATCCGTTTTTTTCGAATTTCGGTCAAAAAATAATCAGTTTTATTGTCACAACTTTAAAAATAATTGTCTGAATTTGGAATGGTATACCTCGTTGCGTTCGTAATTAAATTTCCAATCGAACTGTGTTTTAAAATGGGAACTCTATTTTTTTGCCATTTCTTGCAAATTTTAACGATGTTACCCCTTACAAAAAATGCAAAAATTGACCCAAAAAAGAAATTCCCAAAAAGTGATAGGGATCGTTAGCATTGGTAATTAGCTGCTCAAAACAGTTATTCTTTCACGTTTATGATAATTTTTAGCAAAGTTATGATCAAAATGCCCATCAAAAATATTTTAATTTTTGCCAAAATCCGTTTTTTTCGAATTTCGGTCAAAAAATAATCAGTTTTATTGTCACAACTTTAAAAATAATTGTCTGAATTTGGAATGGTATACCTCGTTGCGTTCGTAATTAAATTTCCAATCGAACTGTGTTTTAAAATGGGAACTCTATTTTTTTGCCATTTCTTGCAAATTTTAACGATGTTACCCCTTACAAAAAATGCAAAAATTGACCCAAAAAAGAAATTCCCAAAAAGTGATAGGGATCGTTAGCATTGGTAATTAGCTGCTCAAAACAGTTATTCTTTCACGTTTATGATAATTTTTAGCAAAGTTATGATCAAAATGCCCATCAAAAATATTTTAATTTTTGCCAAAATCCGTTTTTTCGAATTTCGGTCAAAAAATAATCAGTTTTATTGTCACAACTTTAAAAATAATTGTCTGAATTTGGAATGGTATACCTCGTTGCGTTCGTAATTAAATTTCCAATCGAACTGTGTTTTAAAATGGGAACTCTATTTTTTTGCCATTTCTTGCAAATTTTAACGATGTTACCCCTTACAAAAAATGCAAAAATTGACCCAAAAAAGAAATTCCCAAAAAGTGATAGGGATCGTTAGCATTGGTAATTAGCTGCTCAAAACAGTTATTCTTTCACGTTTATGATAATTTTTAGCAAAGTTATGATCAAAATGCCCATCAAAAATATTTTAATTTTTGCCAAAATCCGTTTTTTCGAATTTCGGTCAAAAAATAATCAGTTTTATTGTCACAACTTTAAAAATAATTGTCTGAATTTGGAATGGTATACCTCGTTGCGTTCGTAATTAAATTTCCAATCGAACTGTGTTTTAAAATGGGAACTCTATTTTTTTGCCATTTCTTGCAAATTTTAACGATGTTACCCCTTACAAAAAATGCAAAAATTGACCCAAAAAAGAAATTCCCAAAAAGTGATAGGGATCGTTAGCATTGGTAATTAGCTGCTCAAAACAGTTATTCTTTCACGTTTATGATAATTTTTAGCAAAGTTATGATCAAAATGCCCATCAAAAATATTTTAATTTTTGCCAAAATCCGTTTTTTTCGAATTTCGGTCAAAAAATAATCAGTTTTATTGTCACAACTTTAAAAATAATTGTCTGAATTTGGAATGGTATACCTCGTTGCGTTCGTAATTAAATTTCCAATCGAACTGTGTTTTAAAATGGGAACTCTATTTTTTTGCCATTTCTTGCAAATTTTAACGATGTTACCCCTTACAAAAAATGCAAAAATTGACCCAAAAAAGAAATTCCCAAAAAGTGATAGGGATCGTTAGCATTGGTAATTAGCTGCTCAAAACAGTTATTCTTTCACGTTTATGATAATTTTTAGCAAAGTTATGATCAAAATGCCCATCAAAAATATTTTAATTTTTGCCAAAATCCGTTTTTTCGAATTTCGGTCAAAAAATAATCAGTTTTATTGCCACAACTTTAAAAATAATTGTCTGAATTTGGAATGGTATACCTCGTTGCGTTCGTAATTAAATTTCCAATCGAACTGTGTTTTAAAATGGGAACTCTATTTTTTTGCCATTTCTTGCAAATTTTAACGATGTTACCCCTTACAAAAAATGCAAAAATTGACCCAAAAAAGAAATTCCCAAAAAGTGATAGGGATCGTTAGCATTGGTAATTAGCTGCTCAAAACAGTTATTCTTTCACGTTTATGATAATTTTTAGCAAAGTTATGATCAAAATGCCCATCAAAAATATTTTAATTTTTGCCAAAATCCGTTTTTTTCGAATTTCGGTCAAAAAATAATCAGTTTTATTGTCACAACTTTAAAAATAATTGTCTGAATTTGGAATGGTATACCTCGTTGCGTTCGTAATTAAATTTCCAATCGAACTGTGTTTTAAAATGGGAACTCTATTTTTTTGCCATTTCTTGCAAATTTTAACGATGTTACCCCTTACAAAAAATGCAAAAATTGACCCAAAAAAGAAATTCCCAAAAAGTGATAGGGATCGTTAGCATTGGTAATTAGCTGCTCAAAACAGTTATTCTTTCACGTTTATGATAATTTTTAGCAAAGTTATGATCAAAATGCCCATCAAAAATATTTTAATTTTTGCCAAAATCCGTTTTTTCGAATTTCGGTCAAAAAATAATCAGTTTTATTGTCACAACTTTAAAAATAATTGTCTGAATTTGGAATGGTATACCTCGTTGCGTTCGTAATTAAATTTCCAATCGAACTGTGTTTTAAAATGGGAACTCTATTTTTTTGCCATTTCTTGCAAATTTTAACGATGTTACCCCTTACAAAAATGCAAAAATTGACCCAAAAAAGAAATTCCCAAAAAGTGATAGGGATCGTTAGCATTGGTAATTAGCTGCTCAAAACAGTTATTCTTTCACGTTTATGATAATTTTTAGCAAAGTTATGATCAAAATGCCCATCAAAAATATTTTAATTTTTGCCAAAATCCGTTTTTTCGAATTTCGGTCAAAAAATAATCAGTTTTATTGTCACAACTTTAAAAATAATTGTCTGAATTTGGAATGGTATACCTCGTTGCGTTCGTAATTAAATTTCCAATCGAACTGTGTTTTAAAATGGGAACTCTATTTTTTTGCCATTTCTTGCAAATTTTAACGATGTTACCCCTTACAAAAAATGCAAAAATTGACCCAAAAAAGAAATTCCCAAAAAGTGATAGGGATCGTTAGCATTGGTAATTAGCTGCTCAAAACAGTTATTCTTTCACGTTTATGATAATTTTTAGCAAAGTTATGATCAAAATGCCCATCAAAAATATTTTAATTTTTGCCAAAATCCGTTTTTTCGAATTTCGGTCAAAAAATAATCAGTTTTATTGCCACAACTTTAAAAATAATTGTCTGAATTTGGAATGGTATACCTCGTTGCGTTCGTAATTAAATTTCCAATCGAACTGTGTTTTAAAATGGGAACTCTATTTTTTTGCCATTTCTTGCAAATTTTAACGATGTTACCCCTTACAAAAAATGCAAAAATTGACCCAAAAAAGAAATTCCCAAAAAGTGATAGGGATCGTTAGCATTGGTAATTAGCTGCTCAAAACAGTTATTCTTTCACGTTTATGATAATTTTTAGCAAAGTTATGATCAAAATGCCCATCAAAAATATTTTAATTTTTGCCAAAATCCGTTTTTTTCGAATTTCGGTCAAAAAATAATCAGTTTTATTGTCACAACTTTAAAAATAATTGTCTGAATTTGGAATGGTATACCTCGTTGCGTTCGTAATTAAATTTCCAATCGAACTGTGTTTTAAAATGGGAACTCTATTTTTTTGCCATTTCTTGCAAATTTTAACGATGTTACCCCTTACAAAAAATGCAAAAATTGACCCAAAAAAGAAATTCCCAAAAAGTGATAGGGATCGTTAGCATTGGTAATTAGCTGCTCAAAACAGTTATTCTTTCACGTTTATGATAATTTTTAGCAAAGTTATGATCAAAATGCCCATCAAAAATATTTTAATTTTTGCCAAAATCCGTTTTTTCGAATTTCGGTCAAAAAATAATCAGTTTTATTGTCACAACTTTAAAAATAATTGTCTGAATTTGGAATGGTATACCTCGTTGCGTTCGTAATTAAATTTCCAATCGAACTGTGTTTTAAAATGGGAACTCTATTTTTTTGCCATTTCTTGCAAATTTTAACGATGTTACCCCTTACAAAAAATGCAAAAATTGACCCAAAAAAGAAATTCCCAAAAAGTGATAGGGATCGTTAGCATTGGTAATTAGCTGCTCAAAACAGTTATTCTTTCACGTTTATGATAATTTTTAGCAAAGTTATGATCAAAATGCCCATCAAAAATATTTTAATTTTTGCCAAAATCCGTTTTTTCGAATTTCGGTCAAAAAATAATCAGTTTTATTGTCACAACTTTAAAAATAATTGTCTGAATTTGGAATGGTATACCTCGTTGCGTTCGTAATTAAATTTCCAATCGAACTGTGTTTTAAAATGGGAACTCTATTTTTTTGCCATTTCTTGCAAATTTTAACGATGTTACCCCTTACAAAAAATGCAAAAATTGACCCAAAAAAGAAATTCCCAAAAAGTGATAGGGATCGTTAGCATTGGTAATTAGCTGCTCAAAACAGTTATTCTTTCACGTTTATGATAATTTTTAGCAAAGTTATGATCAAAATGCCCATCAAAAATATTTTAATTTTTGCCAAAATCCGTTTTTTCGAATTTCGGTCAAAAAATAATCAGTTTTATTGTCACAACTTTAAAAATAATTGTCTGAATTTGGAATGGTATACCTCGTTGCGTTCGTAATTAAATTTCCAATCGAACTGTGTTTTAAAATGGGAACTCTATTTTTTTGCCATTTCTTGCAAATTTTAACGATGTTACCCCTTACAAAAAATGCAAAAATTGACCCAAAAAAGAAATTCCCAAAAAGTGATAGGGATCGTTAGCATTGGTAATTAGCTGCTCAAAACAGTTATTCTTTCACGTTTATGATAATTTTTAGCAAAGTTATGATCAAAATGCCCATCAAAAATATTTTAATTTTTGCCAAAATCCGTTTTTTCGAATTTCGGTCAAAAAATAATCAGTTTTATTGCCACAACTTTAAAAATAATTGTCTGAATTTGGAATGGTATACCTCGTTGCGTTCGTAATTAAATTTCCAATCGAACTGTGTTTTAAAATGGGAACTCTATTTTTTTGCCATTTCTTGCAAATTTTAACGATGTTACCCCTTACAAAAAATGCAAAAATTGACCCAAAAAAGAAATTCCCAAAAAGTGATAGGGATCGTTAGCATTGGTAATTAGCTGCTCAAAACAGTTATTCTTTCACGTTTATGATAATTTTTAGCAAAGTTATGATCAAAATGCCCATCAAAAATATTTTAATTTTTGCCAAAATCCGTTTTTTCGAATTTCGGTCAAAAAATAATCAGTTTTATTGTCACAACTTTAAAAATAATTGTCTGAATTTGGAATGGTATACCTCGTTGCGTTCGTAATTAAATTTCCAATCGAACTGTGTTTTAAAATGGGAACTCTATTTTTTTGCCATTTCTTGCAAATTTTAACGATGTTACCCCTTACAAAAAATGCAAAAATTGACCCAAAAAAGAAATTCCCAAAAAGTGATAGGGATCGTTAGCATTGGTAATTAGCTGCTCAAAACAGTTATTCTTTCACGTTTATGATAATTTTTAGCAAAGTTATGATCAAAATGCCCATCAAAAATATTTTAATTTTTGCCAAAATCCGTTTTTTCGAATTTCGGTCAAAAAATAATCAGTTTTATTGTCACAACTTTAAAAATAATTGTCTGAATTTGGAATGGTATACCTCGTTGCGTTCGTAATTAAATTTCCAATCGAACTGTGTTTTAAAATGGGAACTCTATTTTTTTGCCATTTCTTGCAAATTTTAACGATGTTACCCCTTACAAAAAATGCAAAAATTGACCCAAAAAAGAAATTCCCAAAAAGTGATAGGGATCGTTAGCATTGGTAATTAGCTGCTCAAAACAGTTATTCTTTCACGTTTATGATAATTTTTAGCAAAGTTATGATCAAAATGCCCATCAAAAATATTTTAATTTTTGCCAAAATCCGTTTTTTCGAATTTCGGTCAAAAAATAATCAGTTTTATTGCCACAACTTTAAAAATAATTGTCTGAATTTGGAATGGTATACCTCGTTGCGTTCGTAATTAAATTTCCAATCGAACTGTGTTTTAAAATGGGAACTCTATTTTTTTGCCATTTCTTGCAAATTTTAACGATGTTACCCCTTACAAAAAATGCAAAAATTGACCCAAAAAAGAAATTCCCAAAAAGTGATAGGGATCGTTAGCATTGGTAATTAGCTGCTCAAAACAGTTATTCTTTCACGTTTATGATAATTTTTAGCAAAGTTATGATCAAAATGCCCATCAAAAATATTTTAATTTTTGCCAAAATCCGTTTTTTCGAATTTCGGTCAAAAAATAATCAGTTTTATTGTCACAACTTTAAAAATAATTGTCTGAATTTGGAATGGTATACCTCGTTGCGTTCGTAATTAAATTTCCAATCGAACTGTGTTTTAAAATGGGAACTCTATTTTTTTGCCATTTCTTGCAAATTTTAACGATGTTACCCCTTACAAAAAATGCAAAAATTGACCCAAAAAAGAAATTCCCAAAAAGTGATAGGGATCGTTAGCATTGGTAATTAGCTGCTCAAAACAGTTATTCTTTCACGTTTATGATAATTTTTAGCAAAGTTATGATCAAAATGCCCATCAAAAATATTTTAATTTTTGCCAAAATCCGTTTTTTCGAATTTCGGTCAAAAAATAATCAGTTTTATTGTCACAACTTTAAAAATAATTGTCTGAATTTGGAATGGTATACCTCGTTGCGTTCGTAATTAAATTTCCAATCGAACTGTGTTTTAAAATGGGAACTCTATTTTTTTGCCATTTCTTGCAAATTTTAACGATGTTACCCCTTACAAAAAATGCAAAAATTGACCCAAAAAAGAAATTCCCAAAAAGTGATAGGGATCGTTAGCATTGGTAATTAGCTGCTCAAAACAGTTATTCTTTCACGTTTATGATAATTTTTAGCAAAGTTATGATCAAAATGCCCATCAAAAATATTTTAATTTTTGCCAAAATCCGTTTTTTCGAATTTCGGTCAAAAAATAATCAGTTTTATTGCCACAACTTTAAAAATAATTGTCTGAATTTGGAATGGTATACCTCGTTGCGTTCGTAATTAAATTTCCAATCGAACTGTGTTTTAAAATGGGAACTCTATTTTTTTGCCATTTCTTGCAAATTTTAACGATGTTACCCCTTACAAAAAATGCAAAAATTGACCCAAAAAAGAAATTCCCAAAAAGTGATAGGGATCGTTAGCATTGGTAATTAGCTGCTCAAAACAGTTATTCTTTCACGTTTATGATAATTTTTAGCAAAGTTATGATCAAAATGCCCATCAAAAATATTTTAATTTTTGCCAAAATCCGTTTTTTCGAATTTCGGTCAAAAAATAATCAGTTTTATTGTCACAACTTTAAAAATAATTGTCTGAATTTGGAATGGTATACCTCGTTGCGTTCGTAATTAAATTTCCAATCGAACTGTGTTTTAAAATGGGAACTCTATTTTTTTGCCATTTCTTGCAAATTTTAACGATGTTACCCCTTACAAAAAATGCAAAAATTGACCCAAAAAAGAAATTCCCAAAAAGTGATAGGGATCGTTAGCATTGGTAATTAGCTGCTCAAAACAGTTATTCTTTCACGTTTATGATAATTTTTAGCAAAGTTATGATCAAAATGCCCATCAAAAATATTTTAATTTTTGCCAAAATCCGTTTTTTCGAATTTCGGTCAAAAAATAATCAGTTTTATTGTCACAACTTTAAAAATAATTGTCTGAATTTGGAATGGTATACCTCGTTGCGTTCGTAATTAAATTTCCAATCGAACTGTGTTTTAAAATGGGAACTCTATTTTTTTGCCATTTCTTGCAAATTTTAACGATGTTACCCCTTACAAAAAATGCAAAAATTGACCCAAAAAAGAAATTCCCAAAAAGTGATAGGGATCGTTAGCATTGGTAATTAGCTGCTCAAAACAGTTATTCTTTCACGTTTATGATAATTTTTAGCAAAGTTATGATCAAAATGCCCATCAAAAATATTTTAATTTTTGCCAAAATCCGTTTTTTCGAATTTCGGTCAAAAAATAATCAGTTTTATTGTCACAACTTTAAAAATAATTGTCTGAATTTGGAATGGTATACCTCGTTGCGTTCGTAATTAAATTTCCAATCGAACTGTGTTTTAAAATGGGAACTCTATTTTTTTGCCATTTCTTGCAAATTTTAACGATGTTACCCCTTACAAAAAATGCAAAAATTGACCCAAAAAAGAAATTCCCAAAAAGTGATAGGGATCGTTAGCATTGGTAATTAGCTGCTCAAAACAGTTATTCTTTCACGTTTATGATAATTTTTAGCAAAGTTATGATCAAAATGCCCATCAAAAATATTTTAATTTTTGCCAAAATCCGTTTTTTCGAATTTCGGTCAAAAAATAATCAGTTTTATTGTCACAACTTTAAAAATAATTGTCTGAATTTGGAATGGTATACCTCGTTGCGTTCGTAATTAAATTTCCAATCGAACTGTGTTTTAAAATGGGAACTCTATTTTTTTGCCATTTCTTGCAAATTTTAACGATGTTACCCCTTACAAAAAATGCAAAAATTGACCCAAAAAAGAAATTCCCAAAAAGTGATAGGGATCGTTAGCATTGGTAATTAGCTGCTCAAAACAGTTATTCTTTCACGTTTATGATAATTTTTAGCAAAGTTATGATCAAAATGCCCATCAAAAATATTTTAATTTTTGCCAAAATCCGTTTTTTCGAATTTCGGTCAAAAAATAATCAGTTTTATTGTCACAACTTTAAAAATAATTGTCTGAATTTGGAATGGTATACCTCGTTGCGTTCGTAATTAAATTTCCAATCGAACTGTGTTTTAAAATGGGAACTCTATTTTTTTGCCATTTCTTGCAAATTTTAACGATGTTACCCCTTACAAAAAATGCAAAAATTGACCCAAAAAAGAAATTCCCAAAAAGTGATAGGGATCGTTAGCATTGGTAATTAGCTGCTCAAAACAGTTATTCTTTCACGTTTATGATAATTTTTAGCAAAGTTATGATCAAAATGCCCATCAAAAATATTTTAATTTTTGCCAAAATCCGTTTTTTCGAATTTCGGTCAAAAAATAATCAGTTTTATTGTCACAACTTTAAAAATAATTGTCTGAATTTGGAATGGTATACCTCGTTGCGTTCGTAATTAAATTTCCAATCGAACTGTGTTTTAAAATGGGAACTCTATTTTTTTGCCATTTCTTGCAAATTTTAACGATGTTACCCCTTACAAAAAATGCAAAAATTGACCCAAAAAAGAAATTCCCAAAAAGTGATAGGGATCGTTAGCATTGGTAATTAGCTGCTCAAAACAGTTATTCTTTCACGTTTATGATAATTTTTAGCAAAGTTATGATCAAAATGCCCATCAAAAATATTTTAATTTTTGCCAAAATCCGTTTTTTCGAATTTCGGTCAAAAAATAATCAGTTTTATTGTCACAACTTTAAAAATAATTGTCTGAATTTGGAATGGTATACCTCGTTGCGTTCGTAATTAAATTTCCAATCGAACTGTGTTTTAAAATGGGAACTCTATTTTTTTGCCATTTCTTGCAAATTTTAACGATGTTACCCCTTACAAAAAATGCAAAAATTGACCCAAAAAAGAAATTCCCAAAAAGTGATAGGGATCGTTAGCATTGGTAATTAGCTGCTCAAAACAGTTATTCTTTCACGTTTATGATAATTTTTAGCAAAGTTATGATCAAAATGCCCATCAAAAATATTTTAATTTTTGCCAAAATCCGTTTTTTCGAATTTCGGTCAAAAAATAATCAGTTTTATTGTCACAACTTTAAAAATAATTGTCTGAATTTGGAATGGTATACCTCGTTGCGTTCGTAATTAAATTTCCAATCGAACTGTGTTTTAAAATGGGAACTCTATTTTTTTGCCATTTCTTGCAAATTTTAACGATGTTACCCCTTACAAAAAATGCAAAAATTGACCCAAAAAAGAAATTCCCAAAAAGTGATAGGGATCGTTAGCATTGGTAATTAGCTGCTCAAAACAGTTATTCTTTCACGTTTATGATAATTTTTAGCAAAGTTATGATCAAAATGCCCATCAAAAATATTTTAATTTTTGCCAAAATCCGTTTTTTCGAATTTCGGTCAAAAAATAATCAGTTTTATTGTCACAACTTTAAAAATAATTGTCTGAATTTGGAATGGTATACCTCGTTGCGTTCGTAATTAAATTTCCAATCGAACTGTGTTTTAAAATGGGAACTCTATTTTTTTGCCATTTCTTGCAAATTTTAACGATGTTACCCCTTACAAAAAATGCAAAAATTGACCCAAAAAAGAAATTCCCAAAAAGTGATAGGGATCGTTAGCATTGGTAATTAGCTGCTCAAAACAGTTATTCTTTCACGTTTATGATAATTTTTAGCAAAGTTATGATCAAAATGCCCATCAAAAATATTTTAATTTTTGCCAAAATCCGTTTTTTCGAATTTCGGTCAAAAAATAATCAGTTTTATTGTCACAACTTTAAAAATAATTGTCTGAATTTGGAATGGTATACCTCGTTGCGTTCGTAATTAAATTTCCAATCGAACTGTGTTTTAAAATGGGAACTCTATTTTTTTGCCATTTCTTGCAAATTTTAACGATGTTACCCCTTACAAAAAATGCAAAAATTGACCCAAAAAAGAAATTCCCAAAAAGTGATAGGGATCGTTAGCATTGGTAATTAGCTGCTCAAAACAGTTATTCTTTCACGTTTATGATAATTTTTAGCAAAGTTATGATCAAAATGCCCATCAAAAATATTTTAATTTTTGCCAAAATCCGTTTTTTCGAATTTCGGTCAAAAAATAATCAGTTTTATTGTCACAACTTTAAAAATAATTGTCTGAATTTGGAATGGTATACCTCGTTGCGTTCGTAATTAAATTTCCAATCGAACTGTGTTTTAAAATGGGAACTCTATTTTTTTGCCATTTCTTGCAAATTTTAACGATGTTACCCCTTACAAAAAATGCAAAAATTGACCCAAAAAAGAAATTCCCAAAAAGTGATAGGGATCGTTAGCATTGGTAATTAGCTGCTCAAAACAGTTATTCTTTCACGTTTATGATAATTTTTAGCAAAGTTATGATCAAAATGCCCATCAAAAATATTTTAATTTTTGCCAAAATCCGTTTTTTCGAATTTCGGTCAAAAAATAATCAGTTTTATTGTCACAACTTTAAAAATAATTGTCTGAATTTGGAATGGTATACCTCGTTGCGTTCGTAATTAAATTTCCAATCGAACTGTGTTTTAAAATGGGAACTCTATTTTTTTGCCATTTCTTGCAAATTTTAACGATGTTACCCCTTACAAAAAATGCAAAAATTGACCCAAAAAAGAAATTCCCAAAAAGTGATAGGGATCGTTAGCATTGGTAATTAGCTGCTCAAAACAGTTATTCTTTCACGTTTATGATAATTTTTAGCAAAGTTATGATCAAAATGCCCATCAAAAATATTTTAATTTTTGCCAAAATCCGTTTTTTCGAATTTCGGTCAAAAAATAATCAGTTTTATTGTCACAACTTTAAAAATAATTGTCTGAATTTGGAATGGTATACCTCGTTGCGTTCGTAATTAAATTTCCAATCGAACTGTGTTTTAAAATGGGAACTCTATTTTTTTGCCATTTCTTGCAAATTTTAACGATGTTACCCCTTACAAAAAATGCAAAAATTGACCCAAAAAAGAAATTCCCAAAAAGTGATAGGGATCGTTAGCATTGGTAATTAGCTGCTCAAAACAGTTATTCTTTACGTTTATGATAATTTTTAGCAAAGTTATGATCAAAATGCCCATCAAAAATATTTTAATTTTTGCCAAAATCCGTTTTTTCGAATTTCGGTCAAAAAATAATCAGTTTTATTGTCACAACTTTAAAATAATTGTCTGAATTTGGAATGGTATACCTCGTTGCGTTCGTAATTAAATTTCCAATCGAACTGTGTTTTAAAATGGGAACTCTATTTTTTTGCCATTTCTTGCAAATTTTAACGATGTTACCCCTTACAAAAAATGCAAAAATTGACCCAAAAAAGAAATTCCCAAAAAGTGATAGGGATCGTTAGCATTGGTAATTAGCTGCTCAAAACAGTTATTCTTTCACGTTTATGATAATTTTTAGCAAAGTTATGATCAAAATGCCCATCAAAAATATTTTAATTTTTGCCAAAATCCGTTTTTTCGAATTTCGGTCAAAAAATAATCAGTTTTATTGTCACAACTTTAAAAATAATTGTCTGAATTTGGAATGGTATACCTCGTTGCGTTCGTAATTAAATTTCCAATCGAACTGTGTTTTAAAATGGGAACTCTATTTTTTTGCCATTTCTTGCAAATTTTAACGATGTTACCCCTTACAAAAAATGCAAAAATTGACCCAAAAAAGAAATTCCCAAAAAGTGATAGGGATCGTTAGCATTGGTAATTAGCTGCTCAAAACAGTTATTCTTTCACGTTTATGATAATTTTTAGCAAAGTTATGATCAAAATGCCCATCAAAAATATTTTAATTTTTGCCAAAATCCGTTTTTTCGAATTTCGGTCAAAAAATAATCAGTTTTATTGTCACAACTTTAAAAATAATTGTCTGAATTTGGAATGGTATACCTCGTTGCGTTCGTAATTAAATTTCCAATCGAACTGTGTTTTAAAATGGGAACTCTATTTTTTTGCCATTTCTTGCAAATTTTAACGATGTTACCCCTTACAAAAAATGCAAAAATTGACCCAAAAAAGAAATTCCCAAAAAGTGATAGGGATCGTTAGCATTGGTAATTAGCTGCTCAAAACAGTTATTCTTTTACGTTTATGATAATTTTTAGCAAAGTTATGATCAAAATGCCCATCAAAAATATTTTAATTTTTGCCAAAATCCGTTTTTTCGAATTTCGGTCAAAAAATAATCAGTTTTATTGTCACAACTTTAAAAATAATTGTCTGAATTTGGAATGGTATACCTCGTTGCGTTCGTAATTAAATTTCCAATCGAACTGTGTTTTAAAATGGGAACTCTATTTTTTTGCCATTTCTTGCAAATTTTAACGATGTTACCCCTTACAAAAAATGCAAAAATTGACCCAAAAAAGAAATTCCCAAAAAGTGATAGGGATCGTTAGCATTGGTAATTAGCTGCTCAAAACAGTTATTCTTTCACGTTTATGATAATTTTTAGCAAAGTTATGATCAAAATGCCCATCAAAAATATTTTAATTTTTGCCAAAATCCGTTTTTTCGAATTTCGGTCAAAAAATAATCAGTTTTATTGTCACAACTTTAAAAATAATTGTCTGAATTTGGAATGGTATACCTCGTTGCGTTCGTAATTAAATTTCCAATCGAACTGTGTTTTAAAATGGGAACTCTATTTTTTTGCCATTTCTTGCAAATTTTAACGATGTTACCCCTTACAAAAAATGCAAAAATTGACCCAAAAAAGAAATTCCCAAAAAGTGATAGGGATCGTTAGCATTGGTAATTAGCTGCTCAAAACAGTTATTCTTTCACGTTTATGATAATTTTTAGCAAAGTTATGATCAAAATGCCCATCAAAAATATTTTAATTTTTGCCAAAATCCGTTTTTTCGAATTTCGGTCAAAAAATAATCAGTTTTATTGCCACAACTTAAAAAAAAATTGTCTGAATTTGGAATGGTATAGCTCGTTGCGTTCGTAATTAAATTTCCAATCGAACTGCTGCTCAAAACCGTTATTCTTTCATGTTTATGGTCATTTTTAGCCAAGTTATGATCAAAATGCCCATCAAAAATATTTTAATTTTTGCCAAAATCCGTTTTTTCGAATTTCGGTCAAAAAATAATCAGTTTTATTGCCACAACTTTAAAAAGAATTGTCTGAATTTGGAATGGTATACCTCGTTGCGTTCGTAATTAAATTTCCAATCGAACTGTGTTTTAAAATGGGAACTCTATTTTTTTGCCATTTCTTGCAAAATTTTAATGATGTTACCCCTTACAAAAAATGCAAAAATTGACCCAAAAAAGATATTCCCAAAATCCGTCAAAAAGTGATAGGGATCGTTAGCATTGGTAATTAGCTGCTCAAAACCGTTATTCTTTCACGTTTATGGTCATTTTTAGCCAAGTTATGATCAAAATGCCCTTCAAAAATATTTTAATTTTTGCCAAAATCCGTTTTTTCGAATTTCGGTCAAAAAATAATCACTTTTATTGCCACAACTTTAAAAATAATTGTCTGAATTTTGAATGGTATACCTCGTTGCGATCGTAATTAAATTTCCAATCGAACTGTGTTTTAAAATGGGAACTCTATTTTTTTGCCATTTCTTGCAAATTTTAACGATTTACCCCTTACAAAAAATGCAAAAATTGACCCAAAAACGAAATTCCCAAAATCCGTCAAAAAGTGATAGGGATCGTTAGCATTGGTAATTAGCTGCTCAAAACCGTTATTCTTTCACGTTTATGGTCATTTTTAGCCAAGTTATGATCAAAATGCCCATCAAAAATATTTTAATTTTTGCCAAAATCCGTTTTTTCGAATTTCGGTCAAAAAATAATCAGTTTTATTGCCACAACTTTAAAAATAATTGTCTGAATTTGGAATGGTATACCTCGTTGCGTTCGTAATTAAATTTCCAATCGAACTGCTGCTCAAAACCGTTATTCTTTCACGTTTATGGTCATTTTTAGCCAAGTTATGATCAAAATGCCCTTCAAAAATATTTTAATTTTTCCCAAAATCCGTTTTTTCGAATTTCGGTCAAAAAATAATCAGTTTTATTGCCACAACTTTAAAAAAAATTGTCTGAATTTGGAATGGTATAGCTCGTTGCGTTCGTAATTAAATTTCCAATCGAACTGCTGCTCAAAACCGTTATTCTTTCACCTTTATGGTCATTTTTAGCCAAGTTATGATCAAAATGCCCTTCAAAAATATTTTAATTTTTGCCAAAATCCGTTTTTTCGAATTTCGGTCAAAAAATAATCAGTTTTATTGCCACAACTTAAAAAAAAATTGTCTGAATTTGGAATGGTATAGCTCGTTGCGTTCGTAATTAAATTTCCAATCGAACTGCTGCTCAAAACCGTTATTCTTTCATGTTTATGGTCATTTTTAGCCAAGTTATGATCAAAATGCCCATCAAAAATATTTTAATTTTTGCCAAAATCCGTTTTTTCGAATTTCGGTCAAAAAATAATCAGTTTTATTGTCACAACTTTAAAAATAATTGTCTGAATTTGGAATGGTATACCTCGTTGCGTTCGTAATTAAAATTCCAATCGAACTGTGTTTTAAAATGGGAACTCTATTTTTTTGCCATTTCTTGCAAATTTTAACGATTTACCCCTTACAAAAAATGCAAAAATTGACCCAAAAACGAAATTCCCAAAATCCGTCAAAAAGTGATAGGGATCGTTAGCATTGGTAATTAGCTGCTCAAAACCGTTATTCTTTCACGTTTTTGGTCATTTTTAGCCAAGTTATGATCAAAATGCCCATTAAAAATATTTTAATTTTTGCCAAAATCCGTTTTTTCGAATTTCGGTCAAAAAATAATCAGTTTTATTGCCACAACTTTAAAAATAATTGTCTGAATTTGGAATGGTATAGCTCGTTGCGTTCGTAATTAAATTTCCAATCGAACTATGTTTTCAAATGGGAACTCTATTTTTTTGCCATTTCTTGCAAATTTTAATGATGTTACCCCTTACAAAAAATGCAAAAATTGACCCAAAAAAGATATTCCCAAAATCCGTCAAAAAGTGATAGGGATCGTTAGCATTGGTAATTAGCTGCTCAAAACCGTTATTCTTTCACGTTTATGGTCATTTTTAGCCAAGTTATGATCAAAATGCCCTTCAAAAATATTTTAATGTTTGCCAAAATCCGTTTTTTCGAATTTCGGTCAAAAAATAATCTGTTTTATTGCCACAACTTTAAAAATAATTGTCTGAATTTGGAATGGTATACCTCGTTGCGTTCGTAATTAAATTTCCAATCGAACTGTGTTTTAAAATGGGAACTCTATTTTTTTGCCATTTTTGCAAATTTTAATGATGTTACCACTTACAAAAAATGCAAAAATTGACCCAACAACGAAATTCCCAAAATCCGTCAAAAAGTGATAGGGGTCGTTAGCATTGGTAATTAGCTGCTCAAAACCGTTATTCTTTCACGTTTATGGTCATTTTTAGCAAAGTTATGATCAAAATGCCCATCAAAAATATTTTAATTTTTGCCAAAATCCGTTTTTTCGAATTTCGGTCAAAAAATAATCAGTTTTATTGCCACAACTTTAAAAAAAATTGTCTGAATTTGGTATGGTATACCTCGTTGCGTTCGTAATTAAATTTCCAATCGAACTGTGTTTTAAAATGGGAACTCTATTTTTTATGATCAAAATGATCAATCGAACTGTGTTTTCAAATGGGAACTCTATTTTTTTGCCATTTCTTGCAAATTTTAATGATGTTACCCCTTACAAAAAATGCAAAAATTGACCCAAAAACGAAATTCCCAAAATCCGTCAAAAAGTGATAGGGATCGTTAGCATTGGTAATTAGCTGCTCAAAACCGTTATTCTTTCACGTTTATGGTCATTTTTAGCCAAGTTATGATCAAAATGCCCATCAAAAATATTTTAATTTTTGCCAAAATCCGTTTTTTCGAATTTCGGTCAAAAAATAATCAGTTTTATTGCCACAACTTTAAAAATAATTGTCTGAATTTGGAATGGTATACCTCGTTGCGTTCGTAATTAAATTTCCAATCGAACTGCTGCTCAAAACCGTTATTCTTTCACGTTTATGGTCATTTTTAGCCAAGTTATGATCAAAATGCCCTTCAAAAATATTTTAATTTTTCCCAAAATCCGTTTTTTCGAATTTCGGTCAAAAAATAATCAGTTTTATTGCCACAACTTTAAAAAAAATTGTCTGAATTTGGAATGGTATAGCTCGTTGCGTTCGTAATTAAATTTCCAATCGAACTGCTGCTCAAAACCGTTATTCTTTCACCTTTATGGTCATTTTTAGCCAAGTTATGATCAAAATGCCCTTCAAAAATATTTTAATTTTTGCCAAAATCCGTTTTTTCGAATTTCGGTCAAAAAATAATCAGTTTTATTGCCACAACTTAAAAAAAAATTGTCTGAATTTGGAATGGTATAGCTCGTTGCGTTCGTAATTAAATTTCCAATCGAACTGCTGCTCAAAACCGTTATTCTTTCATGTTTATGGTCATTTTTAGCCAAGTTATGATCAAAATGCCCATCAAAAATATTTTAATTTTTGCCAAAATCCGTTTTTTCGAATTTCGGTCAAAAAATAATCAGTTTTATTGCCACAACTTTAAAAAGAATTGTCTGAATTTGGAATGGTATACCTCGTTGCGTTCGTAATTAAATTTCCAATCGAACTGTGTTTTAAAATGGGAACTCTATTTTTTTGCCATTTCTTGCAAATTTTAACGATTTACCCCTTACAAAAAATGCAAAAATTGACCCAAAAACGAAATTCCCAAAATCCGTCAAAAAGTGATAGGGATCGTTAGCATTGGTAATTAGCTGCTCAAAACCGTTATTCTTTCACGTTTTTGGTCATTTTTAGCCAAGTTATGATCAAAATGCCCATTAAAAATATTTTAATTTTTGCCAAAATCCGTTTTTTCGAATTTCGGTCAAAAAATAATCAGTTTTATTGCCACAACTTTAAAAATAATTGTCTGAATTTGGAATGGTATAGCTCGTTGCGTTCGTAATTAAATTTCCAATCGAACTGTGTTTTCAAATGGGAACTCTATTTTTTTGCCATTTCTTGCAAATTTTAATGATGTTACCCCTTACAAAAAATGCAAAAATTGACCCAAAAAAGATATTCCCAAAATCCGTCAAAAAGTGATAGGGATCGTTAGCATTCGTAATTAGCTGCTCAAAACCGTTATTCTTTCACGTTTTTGGTCATTTTTAGCCAAGTTATGATCAAAATGCCCATTAAAAATATTTTAATTTTTGCCAAAATCCGTTTTTTCGAATTTCGGTCAAAAAATAATCAGTTTTATTGCCACAACTTTAAAAATAATTGTCTGAATTTGAAATGGTATAGCTCGTTGCGTTCGTAATTACATTTCCAATCGAACTGTGTTTTAAAATGGGAACTCTATTTTTTATGATCAAAATGATCAATCGAACTGTGTTTTCAAATGGGAACTCTATTTTTTTGCCATTTCTTGCAAATTTTAATGATGTTACCCCTTACAAAAAATGCAAAAATTGACCCAAAAAAGATATTCCCAAAATCCGTCAAAAAGTGATAGGGATCGTTAGCATTGGTAATTAGCTGCTCAAAACCGTTATTCTTTCACGTTTATGGTCATTTTTAGCAAAGTTATGATCAAAATGCCCATCAAAAATATTTTAATTTTTGCCAAAATCCGTTTTTTCGAATTTCGGTCAAAAAATAATCAGTTTTATTGCCACAACTTTAAAAAAAATTGTCTGAATTTGGTATGGTATACCTCGTTGCGTTCGTAATTAAATTTCCAATCGAACTGTGTTTTAAAATGGGAACTCTATTTTTTATGATCAAAATGATCAATCGAACTGTGTTTTCAAATGGGAACTCTATTTTTTTGCCATTTCTTGCAAATTTTAATGATGTTACCCCTTACAAAAAATGCAAAAATTGACCCAAAAAAGATATTCCCAAAATCCGTCAAAAATTGATAGGGATCGTTAGCATTGGTAATTAGCTGCTCAAAACCGTTATTCTTTCACGTTTATGGTCATTTTTAGCCAAGTTATGATCAAAATGCCCTTCAAAAATATTTTAATTTTTGCCAAAATCCGTTTTTTCGAATTTCGGTCAAAAAATAATCAGTTTTATTGCCACAACTTTAAAAAAAATTGTCTGAATTTGGAATGGTATAGCTCGTTGCGTTCGTAATTAAATTTCCAATCGAACTGCTGCTCAAAACCGTTATTCTTTCACGTTTATGGTCATTTTTAGCCAAGTTATGATCAAAATGCCCTTCAAAAATATTTTAATTTTTGCCAAAATCCGTTTTTTCGAATTTCGGTCAAAAAATAATCAGTTTTATTGCCACAACTTTAAAAATAATTGTCTGAATTTCGAATGGTATACCTCGTTGCGATCGTAATTAAATTTCCAATCGAACTGTGTTTTTAAATGGGAACTCTATTTTTTTGCCATTTCTTGCAAATTTTAATGATGTAACCCCTTACAAAAAATGCAAAAATTGACCCAACAACGAAATAAATATCCAATCGAACTGTGTTTTAAAATGGGAACTCTATTTTTTTGCCATTTCTTGCAAATTTTAACGATGTTACCCCTTACAAAAAATGCAAAAATTGACTAAAAAAAGAAATTCCCAAAAAGTGATAGGGATCGTTAGCATTGGTAATTAGCTGCTCAAAACAGTTATTCTTTCACGTTTATGATAATTTTTAGCAAAGTTATGATCAAAATGCCCATCAAAAATATTTTAATTTTTGCCAAAATCCGTTTTTTCGAATTTCGGTCAAAAAATAATCACTTTTATTGCCACAACTTTAAAAAAAATTGTCTGAATTTTGAATGGAATACTTCGTTGCGTTCGTAATTAAAAATGGGAACTCTATTTTTTTTGCCATTTTTTGCAAATTTTGATGATGATTGATGATGGTGACACACCCCTTAAAAAAAATGCGAAATTTTACCAATGCGATTTTTTTCCTAAATCCGTTAAAAAATGTTAGATATAGGTACCATAGGTACCCAAACCGGTGCTGAAATTATTTTATCTACATATATCACCACTTTTTGCTAAGTTATGATAAAGGGTTACATATTGGCTGCTATAGTTGAGTTGAGTTTTTCTGATGTTAAGGCCAAAAAATGAATTTTTGATGCGTACCTATCATAAATAATGTTTAATCATTTCACATTGAAGTTGCTTGCGTTTTTCATTGTTAAGTTTCGTATTCCATCGATTTATATTTCCCATTAACACTAATCAAGGCAAGGGAAACTCCGACCACACACCCAACGGATGACATCTGCTGAAAGAAAGGGCATTCGATGGCCGACCAGATGGGTGGCAGTATTCCCACACATCGTATCCGTTTGTCCCGTTCTCGCTGGGCGCGAACGTGAAATACAGCGCAGATATGAATTGAATTGCACACATGGTGACATCGCTATCGCCCACCGCACATGTGAGCTGCTCATTTCATTTCATTTCATTTTAGTTCAGTTCAGTTCAGTCGAGTTGAGTTGAGTTGAGTTGGGGAACGGCGAGAGCGTTATGAAATTCCGTGATATAGTACCCAAGAGCCAGAGCCAGAACCAGAAACAGAAACAGAAACAGAGGCACACACAGAACCCCGAGGCGGCAGGGCAGCAACGGCGGCGACCAGATGATTGCCGTATGCGCATAGTATATGGGTAGTCCGTAGTCCGCTGTTCGGGCACATTCACCAATTGCCGGCGATGGCGGACGCACGCACAGTGGAAAACGGAGACGGAGGAGGAGGAGGAGGAGCACCAGCACCAGCACCAGCACCACCGACCAGATACGCGATCCTCGACTGCGATGGAGGGAGCGACGATGCCTGGGCCCTGCTCCTGCTCCTGCACGCGGCTGAGAGCCACGGGATCCATCTGCTGGCCATCACCACAATGGGATGCGGCAACACCAGCAGGGAGAACGCAGCCCGCAATATGCGACGGATTCTGGATGCCTGCAAGCGCACAGACGTAAATATAAATAAACTCAGAGTGCACAGAGAGAAAAATTCGATTTGATTCCATTCATTTGCAAGTCATATGTGGGCTGAAACTAGAGTTGTGAATTTAATTTCGAAATAACAAAGTAACATGTAATAGGCAAATATTGTTACCAATAACGGGAATCGAACTCGGACTGTTGTTTCCTTTGATAATTCTTAGCGATAAATCACGACTCATTATGGCTCTTGTTTGTTTAATATATTTAATATATTTAAAACTCTGCAATTAATAATGCAAGCAACTTCAATGTGAACATAATTTGTGCAAGTGTCGTGTGCTGAAATAATTAAACAAATCGTTATTTACGTAGGAATATGTACAAATCAGGAAAGGAATATATTATTTGAAGATTTAATAACAACGACACATTAGCTTATTTACACGTGTATATGTCTAACATAATTCGCATTGCTTGGCGTTTCGTATTGCGATTGCTTTCTAGAATTTTTCATTCTTAAAGTTGTTCTTCTTCGTTTGCATCTGACCATTTTTTTTGACAAATTTCAGATTCCCATTTTCCTGGGTGCCGTAGATGCACTCATTCCCTCGCTGGAGGACGACAAAAAGTATTTCCATGGCCGCGACGGATTCGGTGACTGTCTCACCGACGGCGACAGCGTTAAGTTGGAGGACATCGTACAGCCGGAGCACGCGGTGACCGCCATCCATGATCTCTGCCGTTCCAAGCCCAAACAGATCACAGTATTTGCGGTGGGCCCGCTGACGAATCTGGCCCTGGGCTATACGATGTACGGCTCGGAGTTCGGGGCGAACTTCCGCGATCTGTTCATCATGGGCGGCAACTACCAGGGCGTGGGCAACTCCTCGCGGTCAGCGGAGTTCAACTTTCACTCGGATCCGGAGGCGGCGCACACGGTGCTGCTGCGGACCCGCTGCCCCATCAGCATCCTGCCGTGGGAGGCCTGCCTCCCGGAGAGATTCAATATACACATTGTAAGTTAAACATAACCTTGATTGGGGCTCTGGTTATGGTAATTTTCCAATGAATCTTGGCCACAATCATCTATGGTAATCACCACTTCCGCAGAACTGGCGCCTCAAGGATTTCGCTGCGAGGGCCAAGGAGGCCGGACATCCGGCAATCACCATGCTCAACCAGGTGGAGGCCGCCCAGTGGCTGCCGATGATCGAGCAGTACGGGATTGATACGTGGAACCCCTGCGACGCCATCGCCGTGGCCGTCTGGCTGTTCGAGGATCACTTGGTACGGAGGCACAGCACCTGGCACGCCACCGTGGATCTGCGGGGCACCCACACCCGTGGCCAGATGGTCCTCGATCATCTGCGGGAGCGGGAGAAGTATCCGGAGAACGTGCGCATCATCGAGCTGGTGGAAGCCGAGTTCTTCAAACGCATCTGCGAATGGATTGCCGGCTTGGATGGCGGCTCTCTACTCCGCGACACTCAATAAACCAATGTCTGTAGCAATTCGCTATCAATTTATTTCACTGCTGATAGGGGCATAATGGTGGGGGGTCTTGTCGATAAGAGTGTTTTTGGAACAGGTGCACACCCCTATTAATAACCCACTTGCGAGATGGAACAACTTTAATGGATATCTAAGCTTTAAATGCTTAGTCGGTGATTAAGCAAAAGGTTGCAAAATTCGCTAGCTACCTCAACGCATTTCGAAGAGCTTTTGTTGCTAATAATCCAAACAGTAATTTTGGAATATTAAGCTTCAGCTATTTCTTTTTGCAGTGTTTACCAATAAAGAGTATATCAAATGTAACAACATACATACATACGTACATATTATATATGGGCATATACATACATATAGTGCATATAGTACATATAGTGACATATTCACATACACGTATCTCGTACTGTGTGATTGTTTTGTTATTGTTAAAATTTTGTTAAATTTGACAAAGCTAATACTATAGTTAGCCGGCACGCCCAAATGGACTGAATCAATAGAGAAAAAGGACATAAAGGGGTTCCCAGATTTCCCCGTACGCCTTAATAAACATTTAAGAAAAAAAAAAAAAAACTCTAATATATAAGAATATGCTGAGAAGGCGATCCCACGCAATCCACATTAAATATAAAAATAAACAACCACTCTCCTTACAGGCACTTTCAAAACAAACAAATCTATCTTTTGGGAAAGCTCGGTCCCAAAATTAATGTAAACAAAAAGGCAGCACAAGAAATATTTTTGTCACAAGAGTTAGTCTTAAGCTGAGATTTAATCAATAAATGTTATAATAATATTTCATTTGCTCGACTCGGTTTAACTTTAAACATTTCACTATACACGAGTATGTAAGTCAAATCAAAACAAGTGCTCAATCTCAAAGATATAAAGATAATATTAAATTATGGAACAAATATAATTTCAATGCAAGCATTTACACAACGAAATCCCGTTTATTTCTTAAGTTTCTCCAAAAATATAATCATTTTCAATGATCTTGGTATATTTAAGCCATAAAAAACTAGTATAAGAAAAAAAAACAGTTATTAAATAGATGGAATTACTTAGAGTTCTTCTTGGCCTTCTTAATCCTTTGCGAAGGACCCGTTTGCACCGCGGGAGCGCGATATGTGCCATGCAGCTTGTCCAGCAGACCGAGCACTCCGTAATTGTAGTTGAACCTGGAAGGAAGGAGGAAGAGAGTCCCAATGAAGCTGCGACGGATAACCGCAAGGATAACCAGGATACCCACTTGGCATGGTGATAGTCGTGGAACCGCACCGATCCCGCCGACCACGGGAAGCTGTAGCCCGTGTGATCGCTCATCGAGTTGATGATGGCCAGGGCGAAGATCACATAGGCCAGTGCGACATGGGTGCCCAGGATGGCAATGGAAGTGGCCACCGGCAGCAGATTGGCCAACACATGCTCCACCGGATGGGCGTACAGCGTGATGGCGGCAATGGGAGCCGTCCACTCGTGATGCTTCTTGTGGACATACTTGTACACCGATCTGTGGTGCAGCAGGCGGTGCGCATAGTAGAACATGATCTCCTCCAGCACCACAAACACGGCCAAGTCGCGCAGGGATCGCTTAAATGTGGGCAGCACCCGGATGTCCTGGCTGTTCTCCGACTTGTAAACGAACTCGTACACCACCCAGCTAACCAGAAAGTTAACCACCGTCAGATTGAAGAGCACCACCTTGACGGCATTCCACAACTTGGCCAGATCCACTGGCTCATTCTGGCCCGGCTGGATCTTGTATTTGCGTAGGAATCGGGGTCGATTCGTAATGTCCATCAGGGTGAAGATGCCCGCATACAGCCAGTATATGACGAAGATGACCACCGTGCTGCCCACCACCCAGAGGCGAAACGGATCCGCGCCCACGGCGTCCAGCAGCGAGTTCCATTTATCCTGCAGAGAGTCCCCGCACTGCGTCCAGCCAGCCAGCAAGGTGTCCATTGTGGTCGAAGTTTGGGCACAAACTACTCGCCGACCACCAGCCGCTCTCTAAGGTTGGCTACTCAATGGTTCTACTGGTGCCCTACACCCAGTGGGCTCCATTGGCGGCCTGATGAAGCCAGCAAGTATACTTATCCATAAAAGAAACTTTCATTGCAAGCTGCTCCTGTGCGTTAGAAACTATATTCATTTACGCAAGATCTTCATAATTTTAAATTCCGTTTGATCATAGGTTTTCGTAGTTAAGATACAATAATCTAAGAGAGTTAATGGCATGGCTTAAAAGTGGATAAAATGCTTGTTCATCTGTCCATAACCATAAGGTAGCTCACATCAAGGATCAGTTAGCTGGAACTATCAGTTTCGGATTTGCTTTACGATTTTATATATGACTGTCCAAGCTGATTAATATTGCGTTCGAATTTAGAAATCTAGCTAGCTTATCATTTCTTTCGCAGTCGATGGCAGATTATGGTCAAGCATTACTACTGTATTTAGATTAGGACTCCATCAGTATATAGTACCCACACCGTTTGTTGTGCGGAGCTTTGGCAAATCCCACCGGTTCAAAGTTCAAGCCCTGGGGGAGATATAATAGAATTTTATGATTATAATAATATATTAGTTCTTGAACATGGTGTGAACTTGGTGTGAACTTGGTGTTGTCGATAGGGAAAGTGTAACTACAAGCAAAGAGAAAGCAAAGAAAGCAGGATTAGTCGAATTTTTTCATTTATTGTTTGTTTGTATTTCTCATCTTTGTATATTTGACTTAAATTGGTTTCTTAGTTATCTTCTGGTTTTCGCTTCGTTTCATTTGTTTGGTTTTCGTTATCCGACTTTAAAACAATTCATTTGCTTTTGGAGATTTATGCCTTGAACGCCATCAGTTTTGCTATGCTAGTTTATTAAGTAATTGTTTAATTATATAGTTATATGTAATGAAGCACAGATATTCGAACTGGATCGTGTTGAAATAAGCCTGAATAACCGATCGATAAGGGACCCAACGAAACCATCTGGGAAAAATCTCAATGCATTGTAAAATTCACATAAAGTAATTGTCACACATACATTTATGGGCATATGTATACGTGTACATACGTGTGTATATACACTCGTACATATCATACATACTTGTATATCTAACGCTTAAGCAGATTTATAAATATTGCCGTGTTCATTGGATTGTTTGAATTCATGTCTGTTTCTGTTCTGCTTGGGGCTGCACTAGCTTCTTAACTTCTGGTTCCATTATTCAGTGATTTTGAATTTGCGTATCTCTGCGCTTGTTTTGGTTGTGGTTTAATTAGTTGAAAAGGCACTGCTGCATTCAAACTATTCCTTTTTGTAAGCCCCCGGATCTTGACCCCTTAGTCTCATTTGGTAATTTTATGTTTAGAATACACAATTAATATTAGATTTCATTCTAGTGCACTTGACCTCCAAATCTCCAAACCGAATGCCCGCGCATTTTGCATATTTCAATTTACATACATGTATGTATCTGTATCTGTAAGCTTTTTTACTCTTAGTACCTCCTCGAACTGAAGTATCTTTATCGGTTCGTGATCTGCTTGCATTATTTGTGTGTGAACATATTCCTTATTTGCTACTTTACTTACAAAAACTCCATCTCCGTCTGGGCGACAAAAAACTCGTTTCGTTTCCTTTAATTTTTCTGCTCGTTTTGGTTTTCATGGATTTTAGTTTCAACTTTATACCACATTATCCTAAATCGATTTAAATCTTTTGTGCAATTGTTCTTCGTCTCTTTAAAGTTCCTAAGCAAACCTTAGATGAAAATAATACAAAATTCGTTTCGCATTAAATTAATTGCTAAACACCGGGGCAACAGTTGAATTCTGGAGTGTGTAGGTGTGTAATTGAAATGTCATGAAACCTTCCGAACTTTTACAAAACTTAAATGTTAAGTCTCGCATTGGCTAGACTATTTGAAGCTAACGGCAGCTATATGTATATTTAAATTGTTTATCTATTCACGGAAGCTCAACGAACAGACATTTCAAATCCTAAATGGAAATAAGATATTTTGCGGGTATAAATGAATATAAACTTCTGGAAGGGTTTGTTCTTAATACTGTTTGAAGAACTTATAATGGTTAGTTTAACTGAACTATTGTCAAAACTTATGGATAATGCAAAATGATCTGCCCTCTATGCCGTTCTTTTGATTTAAAATTTCACAAAACGTTTTTAGCCTTATTTTTAGATTCTTACACTTTCTCGACAGCATTTCAAATAATACTTTGAAAGTAATAGGTAACCCTAAACAAAACACATTTAAGGACATTTCCGATTAGGACAATATATAATATATTTTTAAAAAAACACCCGATTAAAATCATAAAAATTAAATTCTTTCCTTTAAATAGGAAACAATCAAACACTTGCGTTTGAAACTTTTGGCAGGGCACTCATGTACCGATTTAAAAAAGATAAATAAAGTGTCGTTTTGTTCATGGTTCCCTGCCTTCTAAAAAAAAACACACACACAAGAATGACACGTATTATTCAAATGAACAGAAGTTTGATTTCTTCCACGTTTATCAAGTGTATCGCGCATTAGAAATCTTACCGAACTTCTTAATACTCTACAAAAGTACTACAAACGGAACTTAGATTAAACCATCCTATCTTCTACCATTTCTTCTCTTCAGGATTGTTCAGACTAAGAAGCGTGCCTCCGGCTCCCAAACATTTCTCCACTTTCGTTTAAAAGCTTATTTCTAAAGGAGAACCTTGAGCTACAACAACAACTACTAAATGACACTGGCGATTCCAACGACCACGCCCACTATTATTCAAGTTGTCCGCGCCGATGGCCACGATGACCACGATGGTGGCGATGCTGGCGACGATGGTTCCTGGCCTCCGCCTCCGTTTCGCTGTCGGTATCCTCCTGACCCCGCTGGGGATCCTGGTGATCCCGTCCACGATCGTCCACCTCCTCCTCCTCATCTTCATCATCGTCAATGGCATCCTCATCGTGCTCGTTGAGCAGCAGCGGACTATCGTCCCCGAGGCGATTGGGGGGCAGGGCACTGCCCGGCGTTGTGGGTGCCGATCGGGTGATCCAACCCTTGCGAGCCACTCGTCCCCGGTTCACAAAGAAGCTGGCACCGCTGACCACGCTGCTCACCGGACTCTTGAGCACACAGCGCTGTGCACCTGATCCGGATCCCCCGATGGCCGCCATTGGTATGTACAGAGCCTTGTTGGGTTGCGTTTTGCTGCCGGAGGAGGTGAAGAACTTTTTACTCCGCCCGCTAGTGACGCCGGAAATAGATGCGGATGTGGTTAGGATGGGCTGCAACACCTGCTGGGAGTTCGAGGGCGTCGATAGCGTGTGCTGCAGCCGGGGCTTGGCTCCAGTTCCGTTCAGCAGTAGCTGTTCGTAGCTTACGCCCGCCTGCAACTGGCGGATCTGGTCGAGTATCTCACGCACCTCGCCCGTCGGACTGGTGGCCTGGGGCGGCGAGCCCGGAGTTCCAATATTCGCCAGACTACTCACGCCGGACACCTGAGCTGATGGCTGGCAGCAGTTCTCCAGACTATGCAGCGGGTTGGGTTGGATGCAGCCATTGCTGTATATCACCGGTGTGCCAGATCCTGCCGATGCGCCCGTGGCACCCGTTACCGATCCTCCCAAGCCGCCCATTGCCAGGCTATTCAGGGAGGCAGCCTGTGTGGCCGATCCACTGTCCGCACCCTGAAAGGCACCGCCAGCTCCTCCGCTTTCGGGTAGCATTCCTGCAAGAAATCGTATTACAATAAATAAATAGGCTGGGCTAAAGAAATCTCTAACAATCCATCTCCAACACCCACCTGCCACACAGCTATTGTTCACAAAGATGTCGCTGAGACTGCTGCTGCTATTCGCCATGTACCGGAAGTGCTGATCACTCTGGGACTGGAGGTAGCCCACACCAACGCCCACGCCCACGCCCACTCCCTCCTCGTGGGAGGCATGCAGCCGCGTGCTGTAGAGCGCCGCGCCGCCGGGAGCACTGCCCAGTGCCACGGTGGCATAGTGCTGGGCCTGCGTCTGGGCGGGCATCAGTCTGGGCTGATAGGCATCCGCTTCCACCAGCTGGGATGCCGATCTGGGCATGGCGTAGTGCACCGATGCCAGCGGAGCATTTGGCACCTGATGCGGTGCCGCCTGTTCCACGGATCTCAAATGGCTATTCCCGTGTCCGTGGGCATTCCCATTGGCATTGGCATGCGCATGGGCATGGGCGACATAATGATGCAATCCCAACTCCGGACTGGCTGCCCGGGAGTATGGTGGTGGCACCAGGGTATTTGCCTCATTGGCATTGCAAATGAAGCTAGAGCTGAGGGAGTCGACGGTGCTGGCCGCACTCAGGGATCCCCCGGCAGCCGGACGGACGATGTAGTTCCGGAAGTACTGCACCATCAGGTAGCTGGAGCTGCCGTTACCCTTGCCATTGCCCGAATCGGTGTTGCAGGTGAAGACAAGCGGATACAGATCCGGTTTGGAGGTCACCTGAGAATGGAAATTGTTAAGCGAATCGATTGCGCGCATGTATAAGATAACTTACCTCCGTATAGGGTGGCGGCGGATGGTGAAACGAGTTGCAGCGACTATATTGTGGAGGTGCATAGCAGGAACCGGCGGAATCGCCCTCGGATTGGGTGTGGTGCTCGTTGAATCCCCAGCCGCAAAGAGTCCTCCGCTTCTTCCATAGCGAGTAGGCACACAAGATGGCCAAAATGATGGCCACAACCACGCACCTGCAAGGAGAATACATATATTTCGGATCAATATTTCTGTACTCGAATGAGGATCGTAATTCACTGCTCGGTTTGCAGCTGACGCGACTGAATGAAGAAGCCCATTGGAGCGGATCCGGATGTGGATACGTCTCCGTGTCCTGCTGTTCCCGTAATCGAATTCCGACTGAAATTTGTTTGCCTTTTCGGTGGCCAAGAGATGGGATTATATGAGCTGGGTGGCGGTGGGCGGGTTCCGTTTGTGTCTCATTAGTTGGCATTGCCATTTCCACAGCCCCCAAGGGAGGTGGCTGGTACTATGTGATGTGGTGGCAGTGATGGCAGTGGTGGCATAGCATGGAGGTACAGCTTGCATAAGCCTCTCGACTTGACTCGACTTTTGACTTGACGCAACCCCATCGCCGGGCGCCACCTTTGCTGCCAATAATAATAATATCTCGCATGACACACAATGCCAATCAGCTGGAAGTCCGGCCAGAGCACACCCAGAGCACTCCCCATCCAATCCATACAATTCATTGCACCATCCCACCATCCCAACGCCCCAAAACTCGTCCCATTGAACGGCCTTGCAGCCGACCTCCGGGGAATCCCCAAAAACAAAAACAAAGACAAAAACAAATGCAATTCGTGACCATGACCATCGCAGTATCTAAATAAATCACTCGTACTTTGCGCAATTAAAATAATCACAATCTAGCAAGTATCCCAACTATAGCTTTTAAGGATTCGAAACACTTGAATACATACATACTTGTAGGTAAGTTTGGTAGATAGAGAAGTTCCCAAAAGAAGCAGTGCCTCGAGGGAACTCCTACTCACCAGAAAAACCAGTGGGTGGCGAAGAACAGATTGAGAACATGCGAGTCCGATGAGGGCGGAAGGGGACGTGGCCCGCCCTGGTACGGCGGACAGCAGCCCTGGGTGCAACAGCCCTGAGTGCAGCCCTCACAAAATCTGGCCGACACCTGGGAAAATAGAACAAACGTATTGCATATATGTATTAGGTCAATCATAACAAATCTCACCCACTTTAAATAAATCAAAATAATTTATTCCACCTTTTATCGATCCACCCTATTGTGATACGACAATATTGTAACGGAAAATGACTTGTTTTTTCAGCCAACAATTACATTTTGGTTGCTGCCTTTGAAAATGCTATTGTCAATAAATAATAAACAATATAAGCAACACCATGTGTTGTGGTGTTGTGCATAGCGAGTGACCACTGTGCTGAGCACTTGTTATTGTGCTCATATTTATGAGGGTGTGCAATGCATTTATTGCCGTTGGGAAACCAATCGCAATCAAATTAAAATTCAGAGGTGCATGCAACATGGATGCTCTTGCGTTTATTTACGAAACTTTTTACTCCTTTAAGCTGTTCTATTTTTTGTAATGCAGTTTAAATGCTACAAAGGAACAATAACAATGTATTTCATCAAAACGTTAAAGCTTCCTAAAAGTATGCAGTGAAACGAATAGTGTCTTGATCCAAATGAATTCGCGGCTGTTTTGGATCAAAAATATAGTGTAGCATACTTTCAAGCACATTCACAAGGGATTTTTATCACCTTGGCAATTCACGTATGCATGTGTTCAATTTAAAAGCGTTTAAAAATTAACGAAAGCATAACTTGTTGTTGTTTTTCGGTTATTCAGCGAGCTCGAGTGCTTGCAACATTGATGAGATGAAGGGCACTTACGTTCGCTGGCAGCAGCGCCAAAAGGAGGAAGAAGGAGAGCAGGAGACACTGCAGCGCGTTCGTGTGCGTGGGAGAGGGACAGAGCAACATTTTTCTCAGCCGCAGCCGCTGTCGCTGCCTCCGTCGACGCTGCGGTCGCAGTCGCTGCTCGGGCTGGCGCCAAATGTCCTATGGTGCTGTGGGGAGGAGATGCGGGGAGTGTGTGCGCCTCTCCGTTATTTTCTCCGATTTTTCACCTCCTTCTTCTTGTCGCAGCCTCCGTTTTATGTCCGTTTTCCTACGTTTTTGGCCCTCGTGTGTGACTTGTTCCTGCCCTTTGTTTTGTTTTCCTATCTGGCTTTCTTTTTGCTTCTCTTGCTGTTGATACTTTGCAGTTCCGTTATTTGTGCCACATGCTGTTGTTGCTACTGTTGTTGTGGTCGCACTCACACAAGCAGCGTTTTGTTTTGTCCTTGACAGACGCCAAATGCAATTTAGCGTAGCATGCTTTTGTGCGTTGCGTTGCGATTGTTGCTGCTGCTGTTGTTGTTGCTGTTCCTGCTGCTGTTCCTGCTGCTGTTCCTGCTGCAGAGAAGAGAGAATTTGTTGCTAACTGAGTGCTGCATTGTATTATTTATCTTATGGCACACCAACTACAACACATTCGCACAAGGGAGCACCAGCACACATACACAAACACACATGCACAAACACCTCGACGACGCCAAAGAAAATTTTCTTTCGTGTGACGCCACTTTTTTTCTTTCTCTGCCGTTCACAAATTAAATCTAAACACTGGCTTCGAAACAAACGGCAGTCTGGAAAATTCACTAATGTAACCCCCTGTAATTGTTGTTCCGAAAATTCAAGGCATATAGAAAACAACAACAACAGGAGTAGGAGTAGCAGGATATACGGTTGCGGGGGTGGGTAACGAGGGTGGGAAAATGCGAATTAAGGCGCAAAGCGGAATTCACCGTTAGCCTCAAACGTGGGAGCGCGCACAGCAACAACTGAGCGACAAAAACGGAAACAAAGGAGCTGCTGAGCTTTGAAACTGCCGGTCAGGATTGCCACCCCGCGCGCAGAACTAAGAATTTATACCATATTTGTTGCACGAATCTAAAAGTGTGCTACGAAGTTGTTCAACTTCGTTTCGTGCAAGCTAGAATATTTTTTAGAACTGTACATTTTTGTGGTACCTAACCTTAAGTGATTTTAAAACACAGAATATATCCTCAATCATTTTAAAACGCATATTTAGTTTAATTTCATACTTTTAATTGGCATTTCTTAATATGCTTATACACTCAAAAAAAGCAAGAGTGTGGCTACCAGTGGAAATTAGAATTCCTTATATTTAAATATCAACTAAGAAACTCTTTATACGCAACTTTTGGCAAAAACCGCCTAAGTTTACCAATTCCTTTTAAGCCTGGCAACCCCAACAGCTGATGGTGATTTACTTAACGGAAGCAAGAGGGATGATAAAACGGCGCATGAGCTAAAAAGGCGCTTTTTAAAATTTTTCCAAATTTTTAAATACAAATCTTAAAATAACAAAAGTAGCTAGCTTTAAAGTACTATATTGATTGAAAAAAAAGTGCAAATTTTATGTAAATAAAGTAAGCAATATATGAAGCATAATTAGGAGTAAAAACCTATTCTTAAGATCTGTGAAACGTTAATCTACTTTCCTTTGAAAAAAGATGCGATGCTCTTGGTGCCCTTGGCTCCTTTGGCCAGGGCCTTCTCCTTGGCGGTCAGCGAGCGCTCCTTTAGAGGCGCCGCTGAGGGCGATGTGATGCTGGTATTGGGATCGACATCGCTGTCCACCAGACCGCTGGACTTCAGCCTTGCAGCAGAACCGCTGTCATTAAGCTTGATCTTTTTGGAGTCGTTGCCCTCGTCCTTGCCCGCCTTTGATTTGCGCTTTTGGGCATCTGTTTTCTGTTTAACAATTGCCTGAATCTCGCTGGGAATGTGCAGGTAACTGATGAGCAGGTCGTGCAGATCCGCATCCAGATACCGACCCACAATATCGCAAGCCATGCGCGTGTAGTCCATCTCGTTGCCAACGTTCTCCGCTGCCAGTTTCTCGCTTCGCACAAAATTCTGCGACTGTGCACTGTGTCCGCAGTGGACTTGCTTCTCCTTTAGTACCCCCGCCACCTGGCGCGTCTTCACAGCCAACCAGGCCAACGTTCGCTCTTGGTTGTACCTGTAGAACTTCTGCTCACCGGAGGTCTTCACATCCGCCACGCATTTAAGGTTCTCTGGGTCGAGAATCTCGTTAAGCAGACGACTGGTGCTGGCTTCCTCCACGGCAATGTTGTCCAGCGACATTGCATCTATTTCATATTAAAGATTTTCAAAAATACATAACGGATATTTTCGAAAACGAGAATGAGTATATCTTACTTTGCGCACAATGTTTTCGGAGGTGATGGAGAGCCAGGAGCGTGGGGTCCACGGGCGCAGTCATGTAGATTCTGCCATCGGAGCAGACTTCGTTGTTCACGAACCAACTACGACGTGGTTCCGCGTACTCCACGAGCTCCATCATTCTGCCATCGGGATGGGTCATGAACAGTACCTCCTTGCCATGTCCCGGATGGAAAAAGCGCTCCAGCCGTAGATGCCCGTCGTCCGCATCATTGGGCAGCAGTTCCCGTGACATGAACAACACCTTCTTAAGCGCCAAGGCCTTGGACATCCTGGCAGATCTCTTCGCATCCGGATCCGCTTTTGGTTTGCTCGCACGCGTTGTCTTCTTGCTCATTTTCTCGAATAATTGCCAAGCGTGAAGCAAATGTAAACTACAATTGGCCTAACGTACAAAAAAAAGTTTTTGCCGCCTTTTTGTCTATCGATAGACGCCTATCGATTAATTTGGGTATTTAATAGTTTAAATTCTCCGAATTTTAACTTCTTCATATAAACTATTTTATCTGTTTCACGCTAATAAGACGTACTTAAAAATAGTCTCTGCCACTAAATCTCGCATCTAAATACTGAAACTTGTCTAAAATGGGTATTATGTTGGGTTGACAAGCGCGGTCACATTGTTGGAATTGTTGTTCAAAATGATGAAATTGTTTACAACAGAATATTGTTATTGAATAACTCAATATGAGCGTAGATATAGCCAGCACGATTAAATTCCGGGATATTTGCAGCTTGTTCGAGAAGCTGAAGGCCTCCAAGAAGGTGGCCAACAAGGAGGAGGTGCTCAAGAGCTACTACGAGTCCTTCTGCCGGCACCGCGAATCCTTTCGCCGGCAAACCGGATTAAACGACGAACGGCCGGAGAACGGTGTCAGTAGCTTCTATTCCGTGCTGCGACTGCTGCTTCCGGGCGCGGACACTGGTCGCGATACCTATGGACTGCAGATCACCGCGCTGGGCAGGCTCTACATCAGAGTGCTCCAGCTACCCACAGACTGTGAGTGGGAAAACCCGTGGGCGATGGCACTACGGACTTATTTAGAATCCCTTTGTTGTCCCCTCTAGCCAGCGATGCTATCAAATTGCAGCACCGCACCGGAAACATGTACCGGGACTACGGTGATGTCGTTTATTCCGTGCTTAAGCCAAGGTGCTTTAATCCGCCCAGCGATTTGAGACTGAATCACATCCATCAGATGCTGGACACCATTGCCAATGAGAGCACAGAAGGTGGGTGCTATAAGACTATAAGACTATATCAAAATCGCCACTCCTTGCAGTTAAGCAGCAGCAGCTCATCCGGTTCACGGAGCAGGCCTCGCCTACAGAGCAAAAGTGGCTTATCCGGTTGCTGCTAAAGAGCCTCGGGCTGGGGATCGGGGAGCAAAAGATTTTCGGTGTGCTGCACCCCAAGGCCCAGGACATCTACCAACGCTGCTCCGATCTGGGACATGTGTGCAATCTGTTGGCAGACCGGACCACCGACCTAGACGCCAGCACCAGCACGGACAGTAAAGCGGCGGTCAAGTTTGTTAACCTGAATGCTGTCATCCGACCATTCCACCAGATACGACCCATGCTGTGCGAACGATTCCCGGGGGACATCCAGGAGCTGATGCAGTCGGATGTGCTCTATCTGGAGACCAAAATGGATGGCGAACGCTTTCAGCTGCACATCGATCGGGGTCGCTTTATGTACATTTCCCGCAATGGAGTGGACTACACCAGGAACTTTGGCCACAGTTACGATCACGGCACATTGACGCCAAAGCTGAGGGGCCTTCTGCCTTTGGGCCTAGAGTCCATCATCCTCGACGGCGAGATGATGGTGTGGGACACCAACCAGCTGCGGTTTCGGGAAAAAGGCGAGAACACCGACGTTAAGAACCTGAAGCCGGAGGGCAGCTGGCAGCCCTGTTTCGTGGTCTACGATCTGCTATATTTCAATGGCCAGAGTCTGCTGGATCATACCTACATTCAGCGGGCGTACAAGTTACAGAAACTGATAGTTGAACAGTCAGGTGTGCTGCAGTTAATGCGTGCCCGCAAAATCGGTTCCGTGAAAGAGTTCAACGAGCTGTTCCAGCAGGCACTCGACTCCCACGCCGAAGGCATTGTGCTGAAGAAGCAGGGGTCCAGATATCACCCAGGCGTAAGACTGGGCGGCGGGTGGTACAAGGACAAGGCTGATGTAAGTAGAGTATTTTTTGACAGATTGCATATATATGAGCGCTCACTTTAATGTTCCAACCAGTACATCAAGGGACTGATCACCGAGTTCGATGTGCTGATCATCGGTGCATTCTACAACCGCAAGCGCACCTTTGTGGACTCATTTTTGCTTGGAGTTCTTCAGCCAGCTCCGCCTGGCAGCTCCAATCGTCCCGAAGTCTTCAGTATTGGAGTGGTTGCCAACAATACAAAACAGCGCGGAGTGCTAAATCACACTCTGAAACCGCATTGGCATGATGTAGTCAATGAGCCACCGCCACTGTGGTTTCACTACAAGCCCAAGGAGAAGTCCGGATGCCCCGATCTGTGGATCGAACCGCACAACTCGGTAATCTTGCAGGTGAAAGCTGCCGATCTGGCCCCAAATGTAGCATTTTTCACCCGAAAATCGTTACACTTTCCACGCACTGAGATGAAACGAGATGATAAGCCCTGGAGCGAATGTATGACACTTAAGGAGTTTAACGACTTATGCGAGGGTTCCTTGGCCATCAAGAAGTTAAACAAGCGGCAGCTGCGACTTGAGGATGTGACAACCAAGCG